>JAQFZN010000019.1:0-95900 GCA_034687075.1 Geophilus carpophagus | reverse complement strand
CGTTGGGTCAACTTTAGTTGGTCCAGTTGCCAATAGTAATCAAAATGACATGTGAAACTATTGGTAACTCGATCATTGTCTTGTTTACTCGATTCTTTTACTTGATATCCAGTGTGTTAGATTCTCTAGTCTAAATATCCATTTTTACTGTGAGTTTTTTCTCTTTCTCGTTTTGTGTCTTTCCCTATCCTCTGGTCAGAAGAACAATATTCTCTTTGTGTAATTCTTTTCTATCCAATTAATTCTGTTGTCTCTTTGCTTTGGCTGCTCTTCTGACCAGTTCTTTCAGCTGTAAGTATTGTACTGAGTAGTATTGTCAAAGTGTCACTCAACATTCTTCCATATTTTTTTCTTTTTTCTTTTTCTTATATTGCTTTTACCACATTCACAGCCATGACCGCAACTTGGTAAAATGCGAGGATTGCACCGAAACATTCGATGGGCCATCAGAATTGGAAACACACGGAATTATGGCTCATAACAAAGACTTGTTGGACTGCGAACATTGTGACTTTAAAACAACACACAGTAGAAGTTTGGAAAGACATAAAGAGGAGCGGCATTCGCAAGATGCGAAGAAAAACAACAATACTTGTAAAAAAGAAATACGTTGTCGGGAATGCGGTTGCGAGTTCGCAAATCAGTCATCTTTACAAACTCACATTCTGCTGTTACATCGTAATGAAAATTCGAATTCGTTTCGATCGTGCACTTATTTGTGTTCTTTATGTCAATATGGATGTTCTTCGCAAACCAACATGATGGAGCATATGCGAGTTCACACTGGTGAAATGCTGCAATGTTTAGCTGAGGATTGCAATTTCCGAACACCGTTTGATTCAGTTTTACGCGAGCATGTGGAGTTTATGCACGATGATGATTTTATTGTACGATGTCCCCATTGCGGGTTTTCTCTCAACTCGCGTCAAACTCTTGCCACCCATTTTCCATTACATCATCCGCGACTTTGTCCGTTATGCGTAGCCGTTATTAGAAAGCATTTTCCAACAAAGGAGGAAAGTCTAACTGCTGAAAATAGTGGCGAGAATGTAAATCGTGATAATGGTTTACTCGATTTGTCATCATGCGAGTCGCAAGTTGACATGCAAATTGTGTCGCAAGTGAAGCGATCAAGAAAGCAGAGTAAGCCTAGGAAAATAATTCAGACTGATGAAGATGAAGAAGAAGAAGAAGAAATTGATCAAGACGAGTTTAAGAATTCGCCAAAAACAAAACGAAGAAAAAGCTCCGTTTCATCCCCAACACCTTCAACATCGAGTAATAAAAGTTTTTCTTTTTTACCCCAATATCGTTGTCGCCAGTGTCGGCCATCTTTGAGTTTTAATCACAAGAAAAATTGGCTGCTTCATGTCCGTTGGAATCACGTTCGAAAACGGTTTTCGTGTGAGCACTGCCCTCAAACGTACACACATCAGTATCAAGTTCTTCTCCACGCTAGCCGAGATCATGTTATCCAGCGGCTATGAGGTTTTAAACCGGTTTTAATCCATATTTTTCAATTTTTTTTTCAATTAAATAAAATTTATTTTGATGTATAATGTCTCGATACCGTTAAAAATGATTAGCGTATTGTTTGGGCTAGTGAGGTTAAGATGTGAGGGATTATTAAAGTGCTAAATATATTTTTGAATTATTCATGCTGTGATTGATTAGTAATGTGTCATGTGGTTTGTTTTGTGTATCTGTTTATTATCAATGTATAGAAAAAATGTAGAAACAAATGTTGAAACAAATCTTTTTTCTTTTTTATTTTCGTTTTTTCTGGGTTTAAAAAAGATAGATTGTCGTTGATTTAATCTAAGCTTTGGCGTATCCATTACAGTGCAATTGAAATTATAAGACGAGCACTTTATTATGAATTAAAATTTATTATTAAAAAAAGTGGTGATAATTAATATTTTTTTGGGATATTTTTAAATTTAATTGCCAATACATTTTTGCTTATAAATTTATGAAAATATTTAATATTTTCTTATTTTTCAAAAGATTTGTAGTGGTGTTGGTATAGTTGTAACCATTTTATTGGGGATATTTGAATTTTTTCCAAAAAATCCTTTATGAGCATTAAATATTTCTTGATTTTTGTTAGTCTTAGAATTTATCCCTTTGTATGAAGAAAAACTGAAGGAGAAATAGATGCGTATTGTTGCTCAAATTGTAGTAAATAATATATGCAAATAATCTTTAAAGAAGTAATAAATATAAAAATAAATAAACTGACTGACCTCAAAACTGTCATTAAAAAATAGCAGTTATAAACATAATAAACTTTTTTTCTAGTCTCCTTCAAAACAATTATTAATAAACTGCTAGTACAATCATAATTAATTATTGTATAAGTAAATAAATAAATCAAAACTAATTTCATTTTCCAGATTATAATTTTTTAATGGAATAAGTGGGGAGAAAAATTATTTAGCAGGGTTTCGATTCTCAGAATATCTCATCAATTTTTCTGTTGCTAATAAAATGCCAAAGAAATCCAATATTAGATTGCTAATTGCAACAAATCACTTGCAATTGTTATTTTTATGCTCTGTTTTGATATTATATTTTGTCCACTCTTTCAATTCATTCCATTGTATTAAGCAAAAGGCCAGTTTGAATTATAAATGTTTTTAATTAATCTCATTTTAAAATTTATATAAATAATTTTTTTTAGTTATATTAAAAAAAGCGTTAAAATATGAGTCATTTGTGTTTAATGGACACTCTAAACACCTAAAGACTCCCATTTACTTTAGCAATTTAATAATTATTATTATTACTATTATTATTATTATTATTATTATTATTATTAACTTACGAAATGGAGGATAATGTTTTAAGTTTGATTTGAGCATTATGAGTTATCTTTACCGAATGTTGAATGTTTTCCTTTGTGAATTAAAAAAATTAATTCTGAGTTATGTGATTTTTTTTTCCCTTATTTCTATACAAATATCACATTTACATTGTACATTCAGTAGTAAATTCTACTTTTCTTTATCCAGAGCTGCTGAACTGATGGTAGTAGAAGGCACTAAAGTAGGAGTATGAACAGGAGTATATCTAAATTTTTTTTCAGAACTTGCACTCCTACTCCTCCAACCATGTACTCGCATTGCATTGGAACGAAGAACAGCCCATATTTCGATTTTACTCACATTAAAATTAGTTTTTGCGGATAACTGAGGTGAGTTATAAGTCACAGTTGGATAAGAAGCACCAGTTACACAATCGGAATGAATGCAAAATGCAAAAAAATCAATACTGCCACCGAAACCCTATAAAATTAAAAAGTTATTGACAATAAATAGAGTGTAATTTTTTTCATCTCACAAGGCATTTAGGACCTTCGTCGAAAGAATCATTCAAATAAACAAAATTTTTATTAATTCCAGTTGATTTGTAAAATGCCATAAACGGAACTAGTGTGAAAAGAAAACATCCTCCTGTTCCTTTTTGTTTAAAATTTAAAATAAAAGAATATATTATTTATTTAAAAAAAAATATTAAATTACCATGAAATGTAATAATTTACCCCGAAATTTAGGATAAGCAAACAATTTATCACTAGAGAAGCCTCCAAAGCGATAAAGATCTGAATCTTCAATGATAAATAGTGTGTTTTCATAACGTAAACAACAGGAGACTAAAGTCTCAAAGGTAATTTCATCAACCTAAACGATTCAAAAATATTAAATGAATTTATGCTTCTAATACAAAGCTCAATTTCTGTAAAATAATATTAATTTAATCGGCATTGCCCGTGAAATTATAAGCGCGGTTTAATAACTTTACATCTAAGCTGCTGCTGAGTAACATCCATTCATGTGGTTTATTTGATTGTTTTGGAATGTGAGTATTTAGGAAAATTATCGATGGAATGTCTAGCATAGTTCTTGAGAATGAATCTATTTCATCCTCGTATATAAAACTTGGTAGAAAAGACTGAAACTGGAAAATTTACTTAATTTTTAAAAATTAATTTATATTTTTTAGTTTCCGTACTTGCCAATGAAATTGATGTATAGGAAAAGGAGGATAGAATATTTGAAAAATCATTAATAATATTATCGGATTGTATTCTAACCATTTTGAAAGATCCTCATCGTTATATCGATTCAAAAGTGGCAGTTTGTTTTCAAAAATATCATCTACTAGTTAAATTTAATGAATAAATAAAAGCAATCAATAATAATAATATTAAAAAAATATTTATGACAACCTGGATCTACTAAGTCGTGCATCAAAGCCATTGCCAAATTTTCTTTGGCATTTTCATCGTTACTTGTATCAACCTCTATTCCTATATCTAATCTTGCTACAGACTGAAGATGGTCTGTGAGTAAATCTTTTAGAAACTGCAAAGATATCAAGAAATATAATATAAATTTAAAAAAAAATAATATCAAAATAATATTTCTTTCTATACATTGCAAATTTCAATACTTGTTACAGAATCCAAATCTCGACCTCCTACCATGAAACGAATAATTGCAGCTTTCTGAAGAAGATCGCCTTTTAGAAGACTAGCTATTACATAAATAAATGCAATAGGAGAAATATTTGTCCTCTCTTGTTTGCGTTTACGAGTATTTTGTCCATGTTTCCATTGCATGGCTTCATACAATCTTTCAATTAACCTGATGTGCATGTAAGGTATCAGATAATTCTGAAAGTTTAAAGATATATTAGATGGTAGCAGTGCAAATAACATAAAATAATGTATGGCACCCTCATTTGAAGAAAGTCAACGCCGGTAGCATTTTTCTCAGTCATATCAATGAGGATCTTTTTTAACTTTTTGAGTTCTGTATCTGTCAGCAAAATTTTTTTCTCATTTCGCTTTTTGGATAATTTAAGAAACAATCCTTGCGTACCTCCCATTCATAAATCAGTTTTCTATTCAATCAAAGTTTAGTAAAAAAAATTCGAACATTACAAAAGTATTTTTAAAACTAACTTAGCGCCATCTTTTAATTAAAAATAACATTTCTATTTTAATTTTCTCGTTGTAACAGTGACCTCTAGTAGTGTCTTTTAGTAGAACTGATTAAGTTTTTACTTTCGATTTACTGTAGTTTGTCTTGTGACAGGTGACATAATTGTTTAGCGGTTATAGCTTTCAAGAATTATAAAAGTTTATAGCCAAAGCAGAGAAAAGTTAAATACACATGACTGAGGCTACCATCAAAAGGAAAACAAGAAGACATCTGAATTTTTTAAACTGAAACTAACTTAAGTTCGTATGTTAATTTTAATTTTCGAAGTTGATGAAGCCAGACATTGTGAGATGAACTTTGATTGATGATTGAAGTCGATTTTATTGAGTAAATTTTTATTAGTTTTAATATATTTTACGCTAATTTCTAATTAATTATGATTGATCAAGCAACTCAAGAAACCATAAAGTATGTAATTTTATTTTCACTCTCTGTATTTTATCGATATATATTAAAGTCCTTTTAATTAATTTATTTCAGAACATTAAAAGCGGATGCAATAAAATTACTTGAAGTAGGCTCCTCGCTTAAATTTGTAGAAAACTCTCTGAAAAAACTGAATGATGTCAATTGTCCATTTGAAGAAAAGTTTGACTTGATTTGCGCTACTGATATTTTCAGCCACACACATGTAAGTAAATATTTATAAACATTTAATATTTGTACCCTACATATTTACTTTAATAATTTTCTGTTTATATGATTATAGAAAAATGATTTGTACTGTGTCACCGAAGGCATTAAAGTGTTAATCAATTACGGATTAAATTTATTAGCTAAGGAAGAAGACAGACCACGCCAATGGTGTCGAATATACACTTCTCGAGATGGATATTCTCAGAAATGGGAAAACGTTTACGTTAGTGCCAATTATTTTAAACGTGTATTTTATTTGTTTAATAATTATTATTTGCTTTTAATGTAGGGTTATGAAGAAATATTAAGATTATTTGGCTATAATGAATTTGGTTCGATCTGGGAGTACTCACAGAATGCCCAGATTAATCGACAACAAGTTGCTCATGTGGTGATGGAATTAATACTTATACGGCTTGATTTAGAAAATGCACCCTGTATTGAATCGTTTTTGTTGGGAGAACATAAAAAATATGAAGAAAATATTACTTCTAAAGATGAAACTGCTGATTTTGAAGTGAAGTCTAAGAATATGATTGATGAAAAAATAAAGGAACAAATTATATTATTTGAAAATAAATTAGGTACTTTAAAACTAATAGAATGATTAATTTTGTAATAATTTTTATTATTAATTATTTTTAGTTGAGAATTGTTCATTCGAAAGTATAGGTTCAACTATTTCAAGTCCATCACTTACTGAAAAGTCAAACGAAGAAAATAATAATGTTTTTAATGACAAAATTGTAGAATCATTCCAAAATATTGACGAGGTCCAAGAAATTGAAAAGAACCAAAACGTAAATAAATTAGGTAACTTTTTGAATTATTTCAAGTTGTTTAGTTTCTAACCATAATTATTAAATTTCAGATGAAATAAAACAAAACGAAAATTCCACTACGAACTTTGTGATAAGCTTAGTTCAGGGTATATGGAAAAAAATTGGATATGCAGATTCATCATGTGAAGAAACACAAAATAAGAATAATAGTAATAATAATGTTCTGGAAAAGGAGCACGAGCCGCCAGATTTAAATATAACGGAAAATGAAGATAAAATTATTTTAAAGACTGATACTGATGCAACAACTGTTATTGAAAGTGATACAAGTACACAGGTAGTTTTATCATTTATTTTGTATGTTTTGAATGTCTAAAAGTTTTGCTCCAAATTTAGGGCTTTAATTTGAGACTATTTATAAGTCAAGGTTAAATTTCTTCTGAAGTAAAGGAAGAGACAAGCAAATTGTTTTAAAGTTTTAAAAATAACAAACACCCAAACATTAGGTCTCATTCTGAAGTAAAAGAAATCTCAGTTTTGCTTTCGTTTTAAAAATTATGTTTCAGCATTAACTATGAATTGTTTATATTTATTTAAAATGTTTAACTAAGTTTAAAAAAAATGTTTTACAATATGGTCTCTGTCTAATCACAAGTAAGAAATTTGATCTGATTTCTGCATTCCTCTTCAAAAAGAGTTGTTTATTTTCAATCCTTCTCTTGATAGGTTTATTAGATTTTAAAGTTTTGTATAATGTTTGTTAGCAGTTTTTATGAAACTGAATTTTTATTGGTTTCAAACTAAAAAAAGACAACTTTTTGTTTTCTTATAAAAAAAAAGTTATATTTTAGCACTAGAAATAACACTTAAGTCAGATTTCAATGACCCGGAATACAAATCTTAATCGAAACAATCTGTGATGAAAATAAACAAATGGTCATTTATAAATTATAACTTTTTAAAAATAAAGCGAAATATATGCATATTGTTTGCTGGGATTATTAAAAATTATATATTTGATTGATACAGTCTTAATGAACAAGGTAAATTAGAAAGTGAGGTAAACTGGTATTCAATAAACAAACTCGCTAGTTTGTCATCATTAATTTTACGGAAACGGAAGAAAATAAATTAGTCGATTTTTGAAAGTTAGTCAAGATATCAGATGAATAATTGCTCAACAACTGCCTCTGTATAGCCACGAACCTTTTGCATCTATTTTAAGCATAGACACTGGAAGATAGGGCTTTCTATTTGGCAGACTAGCTGGCAGGTTGCCGCGTTGACTCCTTGAAGGGTCTTATTGGAACAACTTTTCTAGGGTGTGCAGCATTTTCTTGTACACTGGTCAAAGAAACTTCTGACTTCAAGATGATGTTTTAAAACTGTAAGAATTTGGGTATGCAATAAGAAGTTTTTTTCTTAAATGATCTCTTTCCATTTTTAATATTTAATTTCATTTACTATTTTTAATTTTTCATAATTATTATTATTATTGTTGTTGGGTTTTATCCTTTTTTTTTTCAAAGGATAATAGATTATGGGTTTATTTTCTTGTTCATTGATAATTTGAATTAGAAATTAGGAAAATGTTTACTTTAACTGTATATTTTTAGTTGTTTAACTCTTTCCTTGTGGGGTTTTTGGCTTCAGGAAATTGCAAGTTAATTTTAATTCTTGAATCTTGGCACTGAATGGCGAATCTAAAAATAATAGTGACTGCATTCATAAACAACTGCGTGTTAATTATCCTAGAAAAATGTTGATTTTATAAAAATTTAACGATACTAACATTTTAAATTCTTATATTTAGATTGCTCTAAAGTGTGACGAAACCTTACAATCAAAAAGTGACTGCAAATCAGATACAATGGTGTTAAATAAACGTGCAGGTATGGATTTGGTTTTTTGTTTATTAAAACAATTTAATAAAATTCATTTTCTAGAAACTCGTACTCATCGCGACGGCCAACATTGCGATCTTTGTGGCAGTTCAACACCAGCTGTTCGTTGTGAAAAATGTTCAAATCAAATCTTTTGCTTGTCGTGCGATGATATGTATCATCGTCATCCAAAACGCAGAAATCATGCAAGAAAAGCTGTTGAATCCTTTAAAACACAACTGGCTAAAGGTTCAGAAAAAGAAGCTGATCCCAATCGACTTCCTGTTCCACCACCGCGTAGACGTAAGTCGCAGAAATCAGTGCCATCATCTCCTTTATTTGGCAGGAAATTCAGTCAACCAGTAATTATAAAACCTTATCAAAATGACTTTATTCATGTCAGTCCTTATCTAATCATGTTTACATTATTTTTACAGAATAATCCTCCATTACCCAAGAAGGAATTCTCATTTATGGATAAAGTTGGCAGTTTGCGCAGAATGATTGGTCGACCTTTACCTCCAGTTCCTAAAGATGATGCACCTGAACGACCTCCAAAATCATTACCTCAAAGTAAATGAAGAAATTTATCAATTATAACTAATTTTTTTTAAAAATATGTTGTTTTTAGGTGAATCATCACCTTTTCGTAGACTTTCCTCATCCTGTAGTTCCTACTCCAATGTTTCAGACAATGAAGTTCATACAAATGATGCTGGATACCCAAATTTTAGAGGCAGACAGTCACCAGCTTATGCAAATGAACCTGTAATAAAACTTAATTTAAATTTTATTGTGTAATTATCCTAATAATTGTTTTTTTTTATTTAAGACTCAGTTGCCTAGTCAAAATGCAGCAGATTGGGATAATCCAAACAATGTAAACATGAATCAATCATCTTATCCGAGTTCTCTCAACAGAGCTGATATTGCATCAGGTGTTCAATTAGGATTTCAAGGTTTTCCAACATTGCCGAAACGTGGTTATAATGATCCTTTCACAAACAAGTAAATAAAATACTAGGTGTGTTCAATTCATTTAAGAAAAACTTAAAAGTTTGCTTAAATGACTAAAGTTAAGTCAAATAAGACAAAAAACATACTTACTATTGAATGCTCTTAAATGTAATTTTAAGCACTTATTAAATACTCTGAAATAATGACATATTAATTCTGAATTGACACCAGGTGGTGCGATAAAAATATTTACATATGCACATTTTCTAAAAAATTTAAATTGTAATTTTGTAATAATTTAATTAACTGACCTGTTCTTTTCCTAAATATGGTTTCTCTATTAAGTAGAGAGCAACATCACCTTCTTCTACTGTCTCTGATCTAATTCTTTTTTTTAGCTGCCATTTTTTTATAACTAAAATTATGTATTGTTGTACTGAAACATGTGCACTCACTTCAGTTTTTCTTAACAACAATACTTTTAGACAGATAAGTAAGAAAATTTGTGGCTTAAATTTAAAAATTAAGTCATATTTTTCTTAAATAATAACGCAAAAAATGTCATTTCCTGCTACAATCTAAATTTAAGCAACTTAAGCAACTGAATTCAATTTGCCTTAAATAAATTGAATGCACCTATTGTTATTTTTTTCATATGTTCAGATTATTTACTTAAGTTATTTTGTCATTATTATAGAAGCGGAACATTGACTGGAGGAAGAATGGGTACACCAAATAGTTCGAGTGTTTGTGATTTGCCAAACCGACCAGCTGGAATGCAGCCAATGAACATGCCACCAGTAAATAAAAACATTAAGGTTTAAAAGTTGAAATTGAAATTGAAATTTATTTTAGCAGACACAATCAATTCAGGATTTGAACTATATGGCACAAATGCAAAATGCTCCACCATACATGAATCCTTACATGACTCCCTATCCTATGATGCCGCCATGGTTACCCCATCCTCAAAATTTTTATCATCCTAATATGTATCCACCTCCAGACCACTTAAAACGTACGCCAAGTAATTCCAGTATGAATTATCCATGTTCAGAATCGGGATTTAGGTTAAATAGTTACACGAGCATGGGCCATCTTCATAATCCTATGGCAATGGCACCATTTTCGCCTTACATTGCACAAGCTCAAAAACCGCCATCTCCTACGTTCAGTAGCAAATCAGCACGCATGCTCAAAGCCCACAATGCTAGTGGCGAGGGACCATTACCTAGGAGTGGACGTCGAGCTACTCACCATGGAACTTTTTACACTGGTCGGAAATCGATTTTGGATAATTCTAGTTCGGAAGAAGACTACTTTTCAGCAAGTGATGAAGAAGAAGTGCGAGCAATGCGCGCCGGTCGAGGTAATGAAAGGGGCTGGCAGTGTGAGCACTGCACTTTGATCAACACAAATTCCACGCGTATATGTGTTGCATGTTGTAAAACTGCATCTCATACCGGTCGATCAGGAGAGAGAAGAAGACGAAGACGAGATGGAGGCGTTAAATCTCCATCCAGTGGAGGAGGTGGCGATTCAAGACCTTCGTCAAGTTTGAAAGAACGTCGTCCAAGTTCTAAGACCCCTGAAGATATGGTGGACGAAATGGCACAAGTAATTTTTGTTTTAAATGAGTTTGGATTGATTTTTGTGATGCATTTTAAATTTTATTTTGTAGGATTTGGTGAATGAAATGGATGCTGCGTTAAAATTAAATTCGGCGACTGAGAAAAGTATGAATTTGAGTAAGATTCCAGTCACACTCGCTACGACCAGTGTACATGCTGATTTCAATGATGTGGAAAATGTGGAGAAAAGCAATACAGAAGTTGAAAATGGAATTAAATCTGAAGGAAACGAACCACAAAGAAAGGTGGTGTTAGAAAATTAGGTATTAAGATTTTAAGTTTGAAACAAAAGGGACAAAATTAGAATTTAATATACAAAAATGTAATTAAATTATCAAAATTCAATTTAGAATTTATATTTTTAATTTATTTTAGCCGTCCCAGTCACTTTTATTATGACATTAAATTAAACTTTGTTTATTAGGATTGCAAGTAGCAAAAAATAAACAAAACCAACAAACTTTTTTAAATTCTCTGGATGTTGTGAAATTTGCTTTTGAAATATGTTTAAAATAAGTAAAAAGAAATCGATTAACTATTTTGAAGAAGCAGATTTCGCAATAAACAGTTTTTGATAGTTGTCAAATAAGGCATATAATTTAATTTTTTTCATTTAAAATTTATTTTTATTTGTGTTTCAGGTTGAAGTAATATCAAAAGGAACTTCCCCTCCCCCTCAAAGTATTTCAACTCAAACGAATTTATCAGATAACTCTGCTTCGGAAGAACCCCGCTCTGGCTTAATGTATCGAACTAATAGTCGATCTTCTCTCATTGGGGATGATCGGGAATTTTCCAATTCTTACCGGCGATCAAATTCAATTCATGCAAATGACCACTTACCTTACATTTCCTCTAGCCGTAATTCATTGTTTGGAGGCATTTCGAAAGATCCTAGTCCAGTTCGAACATATTACGATGAACCGGAATTCGGATCTCATCGTGATCGCCAATATTCTGTTGATTCAATTAGTCGCAATGATTACTATTTAAATTTGGAAGAACTTATTGAAAAACGTCGTCAAGAGAAGATGAGATCACAAGGATTTGAATTAGTTAGACTTTTAAGGGTAAACTATGTCAAATATAAATAAAATTTTAAAATTAATTTTATTTACTTTTTAAGGAAGCAGAACAGAACAATTTCACTGCCGATGACTTACAAGTAGCTATGAATAACTGTGGCAATCAAAATGCAGTACAATGGTTACAAGAAAATTGGAAGAACATGGTTGATACTGTTGTTACTTTAGTTAGTAATTACGGTAAAGATAAAACTGAAAATGATGTCGGGGTTATTTCTACAACTGAAGCTAAGGAATCTCTTCGACGTCACAAAGGAAATATTTGGGCTGCAGTAACTGACAGTGTTGAAACGAGACAACGAAAAGTAACTGCAGAAAACTTTTTTTAGATTTTGATTGTTTATTCTCTTATTTGTATCTATTAGTTTAAAGAGTTACAATTACGAAGTGATTTTAACCGAGAAGAAATTAACGCTTCACTTACAGCTAATCATGGAAACATAGAAGCTGCTTACACGGAATTAAACAAGAATGCTATAAAACCATTTCACATGCAGATTTGGGGACCACCTGTGGGAGTGGAAAATGAAAGTGGAACTTCTGTATTAGCAGCATTAAAACGAAATAATTTCGGTATTTGAAAAGAAAATACAAAAATTATTAGCAAAACTTATTTTTATTTATTTATTTATTTAGATTCTTCGCCGACTAAACCGAGTATGATTGGTTTGCCAACGAACAGCAGTCTTGACAGTAATACAAGAAAAAAATGGGTTGAGGAATTAACAGGAGGTGCAGAAGGGGTAGGTGGGATTCATGAAAAACAGAAATATACAATTGAAGGTAAATTGGAATTTCAACCAAATCGAAACACACCACATAAAGTCAATAGAACGGGGTCTTTTAGTGGCGGGTCATGCACTAGTGTAGTAACTGAACCTCATATCTCTACATTAAAAAATGTAAATACTGCTCCAGTTGAAGAAACTTACGTATCAGTTCAGTGGGTTGCAGAAAATAAAAAACCACAAGAAACAAATCCTGCTTCTCCTTCCAAACTTGAAGACGAAACTGTTAGCATTTATTCATCCCTTGAGGAATTGAATCTTAGTTCAACGATCAAACCAACACCAAAGTTTCCTATTACATTAGATCAGTTTGAAGATGTTGATGCTAATGATGACCAAGAGCCTGTGAAAATAGAAAAGGAAGCTGTTTACAAATCGTTAAGTGAAATTGAAGCTGCTGAAAATGTTCAAGCTTTATCTCAAGAGAATGAAGAAGCTATTGATGCAGCTACTGAGATTATTTTTGATACAGTACGGACATTAATGAATGATAATACAACACAATCATCACCAACTACAACGCTGGTTGAAACGATACCATCACCGCAACCATTATCTTTGCAGAACCCATTTCCTACACAGTCAGAGAAACAGTCGCCTCCAATAATACAACCACCTCCACCGCCACCTTTAAGAACAGAAGCTTCAAAAAAAGCCTCGAGCGAATTCGAGGTAAAAATGAAAAAATGGAATATTTAACGATGATGCCGGTTTGAGAACGTAGCGTGTAAATTCTTAATCTTAACCCTTTGAAGTCCAGACAAATTTTTTCGTAATTTTCAAATTTCTACTTGATTTAGAGAAGCCTTCTTAACCCTTCTAAGTCTGGTTTCAATGAGTTAAGTTTTAATTTTTTTTAAATCTATTATGGAAGGGTTTTGAAGGCTTCTCTGTAATCTCAAGTACGAAATTTGAAATTACGAAAAGTTGTTTATAACTATTCCGGTATTTTTTGAGAATTGTTTGCCTGTGATATTGTAGTAGCATGAAGACTCGCAAACAAGCTTTTTTAAATATCTAAATATGTTTTGAAGTTTTTATGGTTTAAATTTGTACTTTTTTTATATTTATTCCTTTGATCTTAGCATAAAATTGTTAAATTATTAAGTTTTATTTCATCTTTATTTGTAAGATTTTATTAGCAATTTTTATTTGAATTTCATAAATGTTCATTTTTTTTTATTTTTTTGAAATATAAAAACTTTATTGTAGTTTGAGTTTACAATTTAGTTTGTGGTACTGAATAAAAGAATCGTAAAAGATGTTAATTTTTTTGACTTAGAAATTCAGTCCAAGTTTGATTAGGGCATGATAATTGTGTGTTTTAAAACAAGATGGTTAATTTAATTTATTAACAGCATGTGTACATATTAAAATATAATTATTAAGTAATGAGCAATTGTAAAGTATTGTTAGCATAATTGCCTAAAAACGTAAAAGTTTGGTGTGTTTTGCATGGTTTTAATTCTAGTTTACCTTCGTGGTGTGTAATTACTACACTAATACTAAGTTATCAGTTTAACTTTTATACATATTTATTACATTTATTATTACATATTACAGCGACGTGCACGAATGTGTTTAGCAGAAGGCAAAGTTTCAACTTACAGTCAAGCAGAAATCTTTGTAAAATTGATAGATCTACAGTTTTCTGAAGAGGATGCTGTATCTGCAGCAAACGAATGTAGCGAAGTTGATATGGCTCTTACATTTTTACAGCAGGATTGTGAATTGTGTGCTGGAAAATATCCAATGCGAATGGTAAGTTTTATTTAAATTTTTTATTAATTTTGTTAAATATTTTTTAATTTTATGTTTAAAATTTGGCAGATGATTTCCATGTTGAATTGCATTCATCGATGTTGTCAAAATTGTGCCAAAGAATATTACACTATTCAAATTCGTGATAGAAATATAATGGATGCAATTTGCCCTTTCTGTGACGAACCAGATTTAACGGATGACGATATTGCTACTGAATATTTTACTAATTTGGACATCGTTGTAAATATTTATTTTAATTTTATATGATTTTTTATTTCAATTAATTCTCTTACAAATTTTTGCAGTTAAAAAATTTGATTGACTTTGAGAGTCACGAATTATTTCAAAGAAAGTTGAGAGACAGAGCTTTAATGAAGGATCCAAATTTTCATTGGTGTCCCCAGGTTTGTAATTAATGAGTTTGCTAATTATTTATATTTCACTATTAACATTTATATATAGTGTTCTTTTGGATTTATTGCTCCTCCTATGGTCAACAAGCTTAATTGTCCAGCTTGCAGAGCAGTAACCTGTGCCCAATGCAGAAAACCAGTAATTACTTTTGACATTTTTATAAAGTGAAAATATTAAAACGTTAAATTTCAGTGGGAAGCTCAACATAATGGAATATCATGTGAACAATTCACTGCTTGGAAAGAGGCGAATGATCCTGAATTTCAAGCTAAAGGATTAGAAAAACATTTAGAAGAACATGGAATAGGTACGCTCAAATGCAGTAAAATTATCAAATAAAAAATAATTTAATTAATAATTCTTTATTTCAGACTGTCCAAATTGCAGATTTCGTTATTCTTTAGCCAAAGGAGGTTGTATGCATTTTCAGTGCATGCAGTGCAAGTTTGATTTTTGCAGTGGATGTGGCAAACCTTTCAAGATGGGCCCGGTATATTTTAATTTTAATTATTTTAATGAATAATATAAAAATAATATAAAAATATTCGCGGTTATTTTAGAAATGTAACTTCTCACCAATGTGCATCAAGTTGGGACTTCATGCACACCATCCACGTAATTGTCTGTTTTACCTCAGAGATAAAGACCCAGCAGATTTACAAAAGTTGCTTACGGTAACAAAATGGATTGACCAATCTTAAGTTTTTTTTTAAATATAAATTTTATTTATAATTTACTTCAGCAAAACAACATTGCATTCAACACTCAGCCGCCACCTTTATCTGCAGCTGCACAAACTGATCGGGCTATATTTAAGTGCCAAGTAATGGAACAGAAAGAAATTCCAGGTCAAGGATTAAAGGATGATGTATGTGGAAAGGATGTTGAAGAAGGATATGCCGGATTATGCAGGTTTTAAATCTCATGATTTTAATTTTAAATTATATAATACGGAGAATTTAATTTTTTTTTCTTGCGTAATTACGAAATGTAATTACATTTTAAAAATAACAAAAATTTTTCAGGATGCATTATGTAGAGTATTTGGGGGGATTCATTGCCCGAAATAATATTGATCCAGTTTCAATATTTACTGAGGATGATTTGGAATTGTGTATCAGAAGATTCAACATAAAATTACCACCCCGTAATTACAAAACCAAAGCTAGCGTCTATCGCAAAGAATTACTTCAGGTAGGCCATTTAGACTTATAAATGGCCAGGCTGAGAAACAAGGAAATGATTGAAAGCTTAGAACATATTGTTACATTTATTAAAAAAAAAAAAACTATTATTAAATTTCTAAGTCCTCTCCTTGATACTAAGCCTTGGCATTACAGAAATAACTGAAATGTGATTTTCTCTTTTAGCGGTCATTACGTGGAGTATTTGGTTAATATGATCTGCAAGAATGGTGTAGATCCAGTCGCTATTTTTGATCAAACTGACCTTCAACAGGAGCTAAGACGTAGAGCTAAAGTTGTTCCAGAAAAGCTCCAGCGTCAAACTGATGATGAATATCGAGAATTTTTATGTCAGGTGTGTGTTGTATAAATCGGAGGACTACGATATAAGTTTAATTCTTCTATCCTTTCCAGCTTCGAGAATTAGTTCCGTCTGCTTATTTTTTAAATGTTAAATGTTGGTGGATGCTTTCTTTTTTGTTTCAGTGTTTTTTTATTCTATTTTATTTGTTAATCCAGCTATATATATTTATTTTTTAGCGTGCTCTTACGAATTTTAATAGTTTTTTTTCTTTTCAGATTATTCAAGAACAAATCCCATTGGATGAGACGAGCTTTAGATGACTGCAATCACTTTATATTTAGCCAATTATATATTTTCTTATACACAACTACTAACTACATATAATTACATATTGGAGCTTCGAACTGGATTATTTACATCTTTTATGTCGCAACATTTCCTAACAATATTGCCTTTAAATTCAACCATGAGCAATTTCCTATAATTTGTACAATAATTATATCAATAAAGCTATTTTATCGGTATTAGTGAGTTAATTTTTATTTATTTGAATGGTAAAAGTATGTTTTTTGTTATGCTGTGAGTGAGACATTGATTTTGGAATAAATTCGTGTTCATTATTATTTATTAAAGATTTAAATAATTACAACCAAAATTATAATTTTTCGAGCCTTTTTACAACCGCTTTTAGACTTTTAGATAAAAGTAATAATGGTATAAGAAAATAAATAAATAAAGTAGAAAGAAAATTTTAAGACTTTAGCACCTAGTTGGTGCAAAATTTAAATTTTCTATCCCAACCTCAGTTTGAGCACACGAGCAATATATACCTTTTTCTTTTTTCAAATTTAACTCGGAAAGTTCTGAACTAATTCAATTTCTCCATCGGATTCGGACGGGGATACTCGAATGGCTTGGTACCACTGATTTGTTAAATCGCTCATTTGAGATTTACCTTCTCTTAGTTCTTGCTGTGTAAAACGGCGAGTAAAAAATGGAATAAAATATTTAGCGTCATATTTAATGAAACCCTTTAAATTGGATTTAATAAAGTTGACTTCATATTCTTCTTCGGTTAACTCTGACAAATGTTCAGTGTCAATAGCATGGCCCTAAAGAGTATTTCATAGTTTGTAGTTAAAAATTTACAACACTTTTATAAACTCACCATTTCCTTAGTTTTACTAAGAGAAATTTCTTTATCGTGAGTTCGACGGCGTCGTTTAGAAGTTACATGATCTGCTTTTAAATGCTGAAGAAAATGACGAGTTAATCAAAATGTATAACAGATCTTTGATTGATAACACCTTTAGTAAAAATATTGTTGAACCTCCAAAAACGACAATAGTAAATAAAACTGTAAACAGTGTTGTTGTAACGAGGACATGACGAGTTTCGTCCTCGAATTCCAAATGCAATGCTAGAGCATATGCAATAGCACCACGTAAACCTAAAACATAATAATTGTGTACTTATTCAACAATAATACATCGGTACACATTTTTACCACTAAACCACATAACAGACATCATCTTCTTGGTGATTTTGTGCTCCCGAAAATAATTTAATAAAAATGCTAATGGGTAAATATTCAATGCACGACCTAACACGCAAAGCACCTAAAAAATTGACAAATTAAGCTTAATCAATTTTTTTTTGTAAAAATTAAAAGGCATTAAGTGAGTACCACACTCCAAATAACAAGAGATGGTTTAAACATGTGCTTAAAGCTGAATATTGCCATTCCAAGGTATGCAAAAACACAAGTTTCTGCAATAAAAGACATGGTTCGAAAAGTTTGCTGCACTGTCACTTGAGTGATTGGCGATAAGTTAAAATGCGTGTAATGTGACATTACAATTCCACAAAATAAAATTGCCATAATCCCTATAAAATTAAGAATTAAAATTAAATATTGAAAAATCAAGTACTGATTTCTAAATTCTTAAAAAAACAAGTACCAGATAAATGTAATCCTTCCGCTAATCCATAGGGAGCGTAAGAAAACACAAAAATCATTCCTAATTCTAACGATGGATGTTTTCTTAAGTCCACATGCTTTAGAAGCTATAAATTGAATAAATTCAAAATTATATTAAAAAAAAACAAATTATACACCATAAATTTATGATTTAAAACTTCTTATTTTTATAATAACATTTAATTATAATACCAAAGCACTCAGTAGAGCAAAAGCAACTCCAATACCAGCTGAGGCAAAAAACATGAGACAAAATCGTCCAATTCCGTGTATCAATGCTTGAGATGACGAAATACTTGCGATTCCCGGTTTTGATACTTCCAAAACAGTGCTACATAAAACTCATTATAAGTGTGTTAATTATTTTAATTTAATTTGTGTACTTTATACTTGGTTAAGACAATGGCAACTGCATCATTTAGAACACTCTCTCCAAATACCAACATGTACAAAACAGGGTCGACATCGAGTGCTGTGAAAATAGCTAAAGTGGCAACAGGATCAACAGCTGAAATTAGTGCTCCAAATGCAAAACTTTCAGTAAAACTTAATTTGTAAGCTACATCGGCCTGTATAAAATATAAACATAATGTAACATGAACTAGCCAGACCCCAAAAAATAAAGATTTATTTAAATTATATTATAATAAGTTTGATTAATCAAATTATATAAAGTCCTATTTCATCACATTTACCACAATTACGTTTATTATTTTTAGTTAATTTTATCTTTACGGATTGCAAAACCCATAGAGTTGCCAGCACCATTTCTGCTGCGTTTTATCAGAAGAAAAATAGAATTATATAATTTGATTGATCAAATTTGAGTAGGTTAATTTAATAGTTGGCTTATGAAGCTAACTTACAACTCCTAGCAAGTACACTCCGCCACCAATCACAAATGCAGATACACATGTACCAAAAACCGCAAACACTGTAATAGATCCTATGTTTTGAAAAAAATTTCCCTGTAAAGTATAAATAAGAATTAAAATTATAATGAAAAAAAATCATTATAATCAAAAAAAAAATACCTTATGCAAATTATAGCCTGATTCAAATATAATTGGTGGTAACAATACAAGAAAAAATGTTGTAGGTGGAAAGGTTTCTTCTTTCTAAAGGAAAAAAATATATTAAAGTTATCAATATCAAATTATAAAGTAATACAACCAATTTTACCTGCCAATTACCAACATTTTGACTAGACATTAGCTGTAATAAGAGACCAATAAAAGCTCCTAAAATGCAAGAAATAAATATCATTTATTTAAAAGAGTTTTAAATGCTCAAAATTATACCTAACGAAACAACCGCCACACTTTCTGGTAAGAAACGCAGTTGTTTTTGTATCACAAGATGAATTAACAATATACAAAGAGCTAAAATTTTAATTATAATAATAAGAAACAGAAAATTGTTTAACACAGTTATAATGCTTACCTATAACCATAAGAACAAAAAATATTGTCATACTACTATGTTTTTCTTCTTCGGCTTCTCCTTTTTGTGGTAATACTGGATCATGTTGTGTTGTAGGTATCTCAGTTGTGGAAGCAAGTGTTTCATTTCTAAAAAAATTATACCGATACAAACTTATTCCATGTCATCACTTAACTAAATTTATTTCCTTACTTATTTGTTGATATACTTGTGGTCACATTGGGATCTGATGTAGACCAACTTATTCCTTCACAGTTACTCACAGTAAAAGTAATCAAAACGTAAAATGTTTTCAAAATTACAGCGTTTGTAAATGTGAAACCGGACATGTTTTGTCATGGAAATATTAAACTGACTACATAAATTATATTATCTAAGCCTGAATCATTCATTTTAAAAATACGTCTTCGGTCTGAACCTTGGAGTCATTTAATAAACGACGCTAAAACAGACGACATAAAAGATGAATTAACTTGAGCTTTTACTCTCTAGATGTCAGCAATTATTTCCGAACAAAGTTTCTGTTCGATGTTTCTTTATTTTTTTTTAAACGTAATCGTTAACTTGTTACATGTATTAACTGTTACATGTATTAACTGTTACATGTATTAGTGATTTATTTATTTACTAATAGTAATGAAACAAGTTTATTTGATTAATTTGAAAATTATATCACATTTTAGCGATGCTTAGTCAGCATGATTTTTCGATTTCAGTTTTTAGTACTTCCGAATTGTGTGTAATATTTTAAGTTATACAGTATTCAATGTCGCTGCTCTTCAAATGAATTTCACTCGAGAATATGAAGTGTGAGGACCTTGCCCACTTAGTGGACATTCACGAGGTCTCCAAAAAGAAGAAACATGACTCTTTTTCCTTTGACGTGAGTACTGCATTTTTGTATGCATTGGCATTTAAACTTTGACTTTTCCGGTTTAATTTTACCATGCTTTTAAATTGTAAATTTATATCAAAAATATAAATAGCGAAAGTGTTTTGTAAATCTATTGCCACGAAAAGGTATATCAGTCTTGAACGGACACAATTGAATTAAAATTAATAATGTTTAAGAAGTATTTTTCAGAATGAACGTGATCATAGGCTTATCTTATGTCAATGATGTTACTAAATTCTATTTCGGAATACTCTAATTGCGTTAAGAGAGTGTTAATAGCATTAACTTGTATGAAGACAATAAGGAAAATTGCTATAGATATCTGTGAATAATTGTTATACAATCAAAAATTCTTCAAAATAGAAATTTTTTTCAATAGGCTCTTAATTAAAATATCATTCAGAAAAATATTTCACGCTCTAATAATAATAGGAAAAAAAATTATTCCGTAATAATAATAAAAATTTTATTCATGTAATAATCGCATATTTTATGAGCGGTAAGTTTACTTTTAACGTCTGGTTATCATGAGGAAATTGCAATATTTAACCAAATTATCTACAGTAGTATATTTTTGAAATATTATCTTATTTTCATGAATTTGTTTATAATTTAATGCAAATGAATTGAAACTTAAGGAACAAGTCTAAAATAATTAAATCTGAAATCTGAAAATAACTACAGTAACCAAGGAATACACAAATTGGAAATTTTTAACTTATTTAGTGATGAAATTTTTTTCTCTTTTTTTCTTTTTTTTATTTATTTGTAGATTATAATGCGGCTAAATCCTTAGAAGAGAAAATGTAATTTTGCTTTAAAATACATTGCATGTTTTAAATTATCAGAGATAGTTAAAACATACAGATACAGTGGTTTTTGATATTTTAATTTCCTGACCGAAACAAATAACAAGCTTCCGCTAATTTGAAGAAATAGAATTAATAGCTGAGTCAGTAAGTATTTAGCATTTTTTTTAATCAAGTTTAAATCTCATTAACAACCTAAAGTCGCCTTTTTTTAAAATCCAAAATTAATCACTCTTTCAACATTTAAAAACGAATTTGATACCTCATTAGATAAAATTCTCACAAGAAAGAATTAATAAAGTTTTATATATCACCCTTTGACCAAAAGATGTCAAAACTGATGAAAAATGAGTAAATGTTCAGAAAGTGCTATTACCAAATAATAAACATTTCACTGAAATTCTGGTTTAGTTTTTAATGATCGATTAAAACACGTTACCTTGAAAACCGATAAAGCATAAAGATGTGAAAGATCAATTTTCAACTTGAGTAAAAATGAGCAAAAAATGTTAGCTTTAAAAAAGTATATATATAATTTAATTTTATATATAACATAATTTTTTTTATCATTTTTTAAATTATTATTTTGGGAAATTTATAACATTTCCCAAGTTACACACGTGCTGTTTACTAAAATGATGTCATACTGTATAATTCGTTTCTAACATACAATTGGTAAACACCTGTAAATTTATAATAAAACGAGCAATCTACTATTTTATTTGAGGTGGAGAAAAATATTGGTGGCGTTACTAACTCAAGTACTACTCATACATATATGTCATCAAATCATCTAAAAGCCACACACGTAAACTTCCTGCTCTCGTTTTAAGATTAAAAAGTATTTGGTATTTCATACATCATTGTCGACGAAAGAGGAAATTTATCATTTAGTATGCAGAAACTGATGGCATTTTGTTTCGTTCACGATCAATCCGATTCTGAATGTGACTCTGATGATGAAGAAGATAAATTAATAGTAAGAAATTTAAATAGTTAATTTCAAATATTTTTATTAGCGGTTTTAGGAGTATTTTATATTGATTACTGTTAAGAATATGTTAGTGGTTGGAAACCACCTGTTGACTCATTTAGTACGTTCAGGAACATGTTTGTTCTTTATTTAATTTATGTAGTGACCTAAATACATAACTATTGTGTAAATTATTAATCTAGTTATCGATTGAGGGTATTGTGGCTATAGTGTACACACATTTGATGTTGAAATCAATACAGATCGAATTAACTTTTCTAGAATAAAAATACAAAAGGGAGAAATATGGTTATATTTTATCAATATATTTTTATCAAACGTCAGAGTTGAGAATTGACTTTTTTATCTTGTTTTTGTTGCACCAGATGTGAGTGTATTTATCAAGGATAATCATGAGAAAATTTAAATGATGCTAATAAAGGTTTAATTATAAGGTATATAAATTTTTTTTGTGTTAATTTTATCTTGATCTTTATCGTAACTTTGTTGAAATCGCAAATGCCACTGTAATGGAAAGGGTAATAGGAAATTTAAAATCCATAAATGCGATTGAACACCATCTGTTGTTTTATGTTACGAAATGAAATAATGGGGTAAACAAACGTGGCAAACTAATCTATCACGAAACATTAACTTTACTAGAAATTGATTATTATAAGAAAATTAAAAAAATAGTGGCATTTAAAGTTTAATAAAAATAGGATGTGACAACTGATAATTCAGTAAATGAATAAAATATGAAATAAATGTCAGGAAATATCATAGTATATTTGGTAATTCATTGATATTTGTTCTGATTTAACAATAGTGAGCGATTTTATTTTAAAATTTTTATTTGTTATATAATTGTGTTTTTAGTAGAGGAAAAAGTTGTGATTTTCCAATGCCGGAAAAAGTGTGTTAGGAGTACTTAGTCACACTGTTGTTCTGATTTTATAATGGAATAATTTTTATTTTTATTTTTATTTTATTTTAAATAGGAGCAAAAAAAAATGCCTTTCTGGCTGCCTTCGGAACAAGCTTGTGGTCTCAGCACCGACGATGTGGCTTCTTACTTATCAACTGACACTACCAAAGGACTCACATGGGCCGAATGTGAGCAAAGGCAACAAATGTATGGATTTAATGAATTTCAAGTAAAGGTTGATGAGCCATTATGGAAAAAATACTTAGAACAAGTATGGATTAAATTTCTCTTTCTTACTTTTTTTTAATTAACGAATTTTTTTTTTTTTTATTTTTTATTTTTTAGTTTAAAAACCCATTAATTCTTCTTCTCCTTGCATCGGCTGTGGTTAGCTTATGTATGAAGCAAATCGATGATGCTGTCAGCATTACAACAGTACATATTATTATTTTATTTTTTTTTTGAAAAAGTGACATTTAATTAAATTTTTGTTTTTAAATTTTAACATAGGCTATTGTAATCGTTGTTACTGTGGCTTTTGTTCAAGAGTACCGTTCGGAAAAGTCATTAGAAGAGCTGACGAAGTTAGTTCCGCCCACTTGTCACTGGTAAGCAGAATGAAAAGTAAAATCTAGACACTTTAAGTGAAAAGTGATGTTATTATTAATTATCCATTCTAGCGTACGAGAAGGTCATGTAGAAAGCTTTTTAGCACGAAATTTAGTCCCTGGGGATTTAGTGAAACTCAACATCGGAGATAGAGTTCCAGCTGATTTGCGGCTAGTTGATGCAGTTGATTTAGCTATAGATGAGAGTAGTTTTACTGGAGAAACTGAACCTGCGGTGAAAATAACAAATGCAATTACTCATGGAAAATTAAATGGAATTAGTAGTAGAAAGAATATTGCTTTTATGGGCACATTAGTTAGAAATGGTAATGGCAAAGGAGTTGTTATTAATACCGCAGAGAATTCTGAGTTTGGCGACGTTTTTAAAATGATGCAATCGGAAGAGGTAAATAAATATTTAATTGTTTGTTTGTTTAATGTTTATGTATACCTTAATGATTTTATAGTCTCCTAAAACACCATTACAAAAAAGTATGGACACATTAGGGAAGCAATTATCGTTTTATTCTTTTGGAATTATTGGTTTTATTATGTTGATGGGTTGGTTACAAGGCAGACCCATGTTGGACATGTTTAATATTGGTGTGAGGTAAAGTTAAAGCTTATCGTTTAAAAATAGTTAAAATATTTAATTTAAAATTTTCTTTTTTATAGTTTGGCAGTTGCAGCTATTCCGGAAGGTCTCCCTATTGTTGTGACTGTGACCTTGGCGTTAGGTGTGACTAGAATGGCCAAAAGAAAAGCTATTGTTAAAAAACTGCCAACTGTTGAAACATTAGGTTTTAATCGAGTTTTATTTTTATTTTATTTAATGCATAATTATTAATAAATTTATTTTTTATTAATGTTTTGTTTTATTTTTTACTTTTAGGATGTGTCAGCGTTATTTGTTCTGACAAAACTGGAACTTTAACACAAAATGAAATGACCGTTTCAAATATTATTACGTCAGATAATCACCATGCTCAAGTAACTGGAGTTGGGTATAACGGTGACGGGGATGTTGTGTTATCAAAGACTGAAGACAAAATGCGAGCTATGACCACTGTTGCTAAGGTTGTCGAAGTCGGCTGCATTTGCAATAATGCAGCAATAGTTAATGGAAATTTATGTGGTCAGCCTACTGAAGGTGCACTGTTGTCTGTAGGAATGAAGGTGTGTTGTTATTTTGCAAACTTTTAAGAATGAATTATGAATTTCTATAAATTTATTATTACAGATGGACATGTATGGGGAAAGAGAAAGATACTTACGCTTGCAAGAAATGCCATTTTCTTCTGATCAAAAAATTATGGCAGTGAAATGTTTACCTAAATATGGATTGGTAAGAAAAGTGAAATTTTTTGTCTTTTAAAACGTAATAATTTCAGCTGTTTAATTACAAAATTTTATTTATTTAAAGAACAAACAAGAAATATATTTCGTTAAAGGTGCCTTAGAAAGGGTTTTACAACAATGCACCTCTTATTTTGATCATGAAACAGTACAAAAGTTAACTCAAAAACAAATTGATCAATATACGGAAGCTGCTCAACAACTAGGAAGACAAGGGTTACGAGGTAACTGCTCTAATATTAAATGTAATGTTTTGCGACATTTTAAATGTATTTATTATTATTTTTTTAGTTTTGGCTACAGCTATGGGATTAGATTTAGAAGAATTAACATTTGTAGGAATGGTTGGTATGTTAGATCCCCCTCGAATTGGAGTTCGAGAGTGCATTCAAACATTACAAGAGAGTGGAGTTGTCGTAAAAATGCTCACTGGCGATTCAGAAGAAACGGCATGTTCAATAGGTAGATGTAATGTATTTAAAAAATTTAAGAATTTAAATTATAATTATTTTTATGGTTAGCATCACGTTTATGTTTACCAAGCGTGTGTGGCGAGGTTTTATCGGGAGAACAGATTGACGCAATGGATGATTATGAATTAGAAAAGAGAATAAATAAAATATCTGTATTTTATCGAGCAAGTCCCAGGCATAAATTACGGATTGTTAAAGTAACTATTAAATTAAAACTCATATACATAACGTTTTATTAATAATGTAATGTTTTATTAAAGGCATTGCAGAAAAATGGAGCAGTGGTTGGAATGACTGGCGATGGAGTAAACGATGGTGTTGCACTTAAAAAGGCTGATATTGGTATAGCAATGGGTAAAAATGGAACAGATGTATGTAAGGAAGCATCAGATATGATTTTAGTTGATGATGATTTTCACACTATTATGTAACTATATAAAATATTTTTCAGAAAAAGTTGTGTTGAAGTAAGTTAAACTTGTGTTTCTTATAGGTGTGCTATTGAGGAGGGTAAAGGAATCTTTCATAATATTCGTAATTTTGTTAGATTTCAGTTAAGCACGTAAGTTAATTTAAATTATTAATTTATCTATATATTTTGATATAAATTTTTATTTTGAATAGGAGCATAGCAGCTTTATCTCTTATTACTATATCTACTTTATTGCATATTCCGAATCCACTTAACGCGATGCAAATTTTATGGATTAACATTATTATGGACGGCCCGCCTGCGCAAAGGTTAAAGAATTTAATTACTGTATAAGAAAAGTATTTTAACAAAAAAAAACAATTTTAGTCTTGGTGTTGAGCCAGTAGATCATGATGTAATTAAACAACCTCCGAGGAATGTTACTCAGCCAATGATTACAAAGGCACTGGTTGCTAATGTTTTGTTTTCTGCTGCTATTATCATTGCAGGAACATTGTGGGTTTTTATCAAGGAGGTATTGTGATTTAAAAGCTAAACGTTTTCAAAAATTTGTCAATGATAAATTTAATTTAAATTTGTTTTTAGATGGCTGATGATAAAATAACTCCACGCGATCAAACGATGACTTTTACTTGCTTTGTTCTTTTTGATATGTTTAATGCTCTTAGCTGTCGATCCCAGGTATTAAAATATAATTATTATTTTGTGATGTCATTAATTTCATTTTTTTCCTTCTTTTAGACTAAGTCCATATTTACAATTGGTTTTTTTTCAAATCGGATGTTCCTACTAGCTGTGTTCGGTTCAGTGGTTGGGCAGATGCTGGTCATATATTTCCCGCCATTACAGAGTGTTTTTCTTACTGAATCACTTCTTTTTACAGGTAAGAATAGTTTTAAAATGTTATTTCAATTAATTTTTAATGATTTTAATTTCGGATGTAGATATTTTATTTCTTTTGGGACTAACGTCGACAGTTTTTTGGGTTTCGGAAATAAAGAAATACATTGAACGTCATCTAAACAACAGGTTGAAAAGTCGCAGCGCACCTTATTCATTCGACCTGGTCTGATCCGCGCTTTATTCTTTTTTTTTCTTTATAATTGTGTCATTCCTAAATATACAGTGTACATAGCTATGAAATGAGATGCGGCCATGCTAAGGAGAGGTAGAGCAAGTTATTTTTTTACAAAAAAAATTTTAAAGTTTTTGTTGCCTGTAAGAAACGATTGTGTAAAAGAATTTGACAAGGATTTTATTTATTCAAATGATGATTACAAGTTCAAGCTATTGGTCATCAAGTGAAAAGAAGAGTTAGAAAATGTTTACTCGGATTAATAGAATTTCCCTGTTTTCGTTTATTTTAAAAAATAAAAATAATGATTTTAGAAAATGGCCTAAATGTGCATTTTTCAAGTTTTAAACGATTTTAAGTCTTAAGTAACAGAAAATGATTATAATTTATTGTAACTTTTCTAAGAATATAAAGTGATTTGATTAAACTTTATTGAATCTTTGCGATCTCAGGACTATTAAATTGCCCTGATATTCATTTTTGCATATCATAATTCCCATTCATTACTTTAATAATGTGATAAAACATTAAACTGTAAAACACTTTGTAAGTTATTAAAACATTTTATTGTCATTAAAGATAAACACAAAAATAAAAAAGAAAACATTTTATGACCACATCGAACATAAGAAAAATGTGTGTGAATTCATTTTTTTTGTGATAATATAACGAAGACAATGGTTACTCTCAGTTATTTTTATGAATTCACGATCTTGGAGGTGGACGCATTCCTGGAGGAGGACCTAATAAAATAATTATTAATAATTTACTAAACTAATTTAACTATTTTAATATACCAGATGGTGGAGCACCACGAATTGAATTAGGCTGCGCACCCATTGGTGGTTGCATTCCGCGTCCCATTTGAGGAGTCATACCTGTACCAAATACGAACAATATTTTAATTTTATTTTCAAATAAACATTATTCCAATTGCTTACCCATCATTCCAGGCGGTGGTCCCATCATACCCGGTGGTCTTGCTCCCATGGCTGGTGGGGCACCCGGTGGAGGAGCTCCCATTCTTGGAGGAGTTGTACCTGGTGGCATTCCTGGACGTAAAGGCGGTGGAGGAGCCATTGCACGACCTTGTGGTGCCATAGCTTGCGCAGACGGTCCACCAACTCCACGTACTGGCCCTTGTAAACCTGAAAGTCGTATTAGAACGGTTAATTTTAATTTTTCTAAAACAAAATCTCAAAATTTCGAACCTGCCGGTGCTACACCAACTGGCGCCATTGGGACACCTCGTCCAGCAGCTCTGCCAATACCGGGACCAGGTGCAGCTCCTGGAATAGGAACGCGAGGAATTCCTTCCTAAAAAATACAAAAATTTTATGTATTAATTTCAAATTTCTTAAACTTTAAAATTTAATTTGATATTACTTCAGCAGGAGGAGGTCCCTCAACTGTCATGGAAACAATGTTTTCACCGCGTAATAAAACCAAACCTAATACTCTCTTTTCTTCACGTTCTGGTTGTTTACTATTCTTCGGTTTGATCTTCCTAAATTCTTCACAGTCTCCCAGAATTAAGTTCATGTGTTTATCAAACGCTATAATGAAAAAATGAAGATATTAGCATTGTTATTGTTATTGCTGACAAATGATTACAATTTTACCTTTGAAAGTTCCAATGAATGTCCTGCTGTCTTGTAAAATGACCCTCATTCTATAGTTGAGATGCTGAAGCATCTTGTTATTCTTTCCCACCGTCTGAAAATAAAAATAAAACAAAAACATTTAACATGTGACAATCACATTTCCCGGCTTTTTTCGTTAGGCTTAGTTGTGTTTACAAATAATTTAAGCAGTGGAGATGCTGTAATATGTTTAAACTTACCATTGTGGTTTACTGATGGCGGGCAAAATCCAAAACAAATTATTTCAAATACTTTACAAAAATTTAAGAAAAATCCTAAATTTTTGCCACAAAATTCGCCCACGGACAAAGCCGACGGACGCAACCTGAACGTTGTGGATGGTTAAATAGGTTAATAGTGTCATCTAGTGGCAGTCTTTGTATTTACTGTTACGGCAATGGCGCTCTAAGCAATGATTAATAATTTTTTTGATTCTTCAAACTACCGGTAATTATTTTTTTTATTGTCTCGTTTAATTAATTATATGATCGTTTACTTTTTGACTTTTTTTTCATAATGAAAGATGTCTCGTTAGAAATTTTTATGTTTATGTTTTATTGATATTTGCAAACGTGTGAATTGTTGCTGAAATAAAGTACTTTTTAATGACGTTTAGAATTATTGCAAAACTTGAGTGCCAGGTACAAAAGAAATATAAATCTTTTTTTTACGTGTTAATTTTAAATTTCTTCCAAAAATCGATTTATTTTAAAAATAATTCCTTAAAACAAATTTCTTTCAATAAATTTTTTCTATTTCTTTACATGTTGTAACTCCTCCTCACGACAATAATCTTCAACTTTATAACTACAAATAATAAATGTCAAATTTCAAAATTCTAACCTTGGACAAATGAATATTCGTCCAAGGTTTAATTTCCAAATTATTACATAAGTAAGACGGTTGAGACATTGGTTCACCCCACACATCTGGCGCCCTCAAATTAGTGTCACGCTCCACTGTTAAAAATATTTCGTTACATCAATCTGTACTTAAACAATAAATCGTCTGACTCTCAACAGGTAGCGGGATTTAAGTTATACAGCAGTCGTGTTTATAGGTTCAACTTGGGCGTCGAGACTTGAGGTCATCTGTCTGGCGAGCTACATTTGTAACTCATTTTCATAGAGCATCGTGTTGTTGTTAGCCACGCTCTTCAAGGGCTTATTTATTACAGTATAATGAAATCAGTTTGGAAAATAATGCTTCTTTAATAGTAAAGTTGTGATATATCAACGTAAATAAATACAAACATATACTAGTATTAAAAAAATAAAAACTTAATTTTTATTATACTTAACAGGTTTTTAATAATAAAAATAAAATAAATATTATCTAGTAAAACCCGATTCTCGGATCATTAACTGAAAAAAAAAATTGCATCATTTTCTCATTTTCCAACCTACTTACTCAGTATTGGATGAGAATTCGAATTCGAATGCTTAAAAATCTAGTGGTCTAGTGGTCATAAAACTTGCTTCTGTTTCTTTCTATTCACATTGCTTACTCTATCTACCCCATCCCCATGGAAGAGTCCATTCCTAGGTAAAGACAGCGACCGGCGATCGATCGTTCGTTGCAGTCCCTCTGAATCCCGCACAGCTTCTACGCTCTAAGTCTCGGCGCAACATCAAAAATCTCTTGGCAATACATTCATTCTCGCAACACTCTTCATTCATCTCACGCCATATCTAAAGGAATTTCTTAGAACTGCCTTCACAGGCACGAATCTAGGTGATCCGGCTAGTGTAGTGGGATCAATTTCATGAATGAAAAAGGCGGTAACTTATCGTCATTTTACCTGCACAATCTTATTGCCACGTGGAAAACTGAGAGTTAATAATGTCGAGAAAAACTTCACTAGAAAACGGACAAAGTGTTGTAGAAATGAACCCGCTCTCCGGCGATGAAAACGGATCCATCCAGGTCCATGTGCCGGTTAAAGAAGAACGAGCAGCATGGGATAACAAAATCCAGTTTATTATGTCCGTTATTTCTTACGGAGTCGGGCTTGGAAATGTGTGGAGGTTCCCGTATCTTTGTCAACAAAACGGTGGAGGTGAGTGTTAACTCGAATTTCAAAAAATAAAAATCAAATAATTATCAGCATTTTATTACGCGCTTTGTTTGCTCATTAAATTTATGCCTTTTTATTAGATCTGTTTATGAATAACTGCTTTGAACGATTTAATAATATAATATTTATTAATTTTTCAAAATATTTGATCCGCGCTGAAATTTTCCATGATGCGCCATTAATCCAATTCGCAGAAATATTTATCTTTCGAAAACACACCGTTATATTTTTTTCTAACGGAACAATATTAATCAATTAAAAAAGATAAATCAGCTTAAGAAATTGAAGCACGTGTCAATGTTTATGTAGCAATATAAATAGAGTCATCAAAGAACCATGGGAAAAGAGGTGAGTTGAGGAGAAGCACATCTCATTTTTCGCCCTTTTTTTCTCCCCTTTCCTTTGTAGGGCAGTAAATGTTACTTTTTGAATGACTGTCATTTTGCCTTCAGGTCAGACTATTTTGGGTCTTAAGTTTGGCTGCTACATCTCTATACAAAAAATAGACACCATTTTAACTTTTATTTAGAAATCTTATACCACTTACTCAAATTTACATATTTTTATCTTTAGATAAAGGCAAATTTCAAGTAATTAATACTCATGTAAATACATCAACTCATTTCTGTATTTTTCACAATTTTTCAGCCTGGTTTTTGATTTATACACGATCGGGGCCCTTTCTCTCTTTCTTTCTTTCACACTCTCAATCACCCGGCTCCACACCATGTATTTTCTATTCCATTTCTAAAAATATCCTTTTCCTTAAATCTTAACTTGCTTGTCCTTTTCTTTTTTTATTCCTTGTTTTGTTTATGAAGCTGAATCATCTCAGACAATTTGCAGACACTTTTTTTTTCAATTTAAATTGACAACTGACAATGACAAACTTTATTTCTTATCGTTAACTTCATATTTAAATAACAAAAGAAAGAAAAAGAAAGAAAAAGAAAAAAATGAAGGAAACGTTTTTTTTCGTAGAGTCACTATTATATTGATCAATCAAATGTACATTTTGACTAACAATGGATTAATCGATTCAATTTTCATGAACGTTAAGGATAATGTCAATTTGCGCACCATGACGCGAGCTGACCTCATTCTCCTTAAAGTATTTTGGTTGTAAATGAGGCGCTTTATATTTTGAGTGTGTTTCACTTAACCTGTGCTTGTTACCATACTTAGTCTATAATGTATTTGTCACAATGCAATCAAATCAAATTATTACAACATCATAAATTTTGGCTTTTCAAAATTTCCATTATAACATTTTAATGACTTTTAGATGTTCACTTGAAATGTCAACGAATTTTATTACTTTCTTCGAGAGGTGGGGCTGAAACATGTAAATCAAATAAAATCGTTAAGCAATTCAATACACTTTGCAAGTTATCTGGCATGAAATTAGCATTTCTTGCATAATCTTGTTTCCAGAAGTGTTCTGGTTGAAATAATAGAACATCATCTTTATTGTGATGATGTAATTGAATGCGGTAAAAAAATATTACGCATTTGTAACAGATTGCACATTGCGATTTTGTGTTGGAATTGTGATGACGTCACTGCGACATGACGCGAATGGTGAATGAATCGATTAAATTTTGTAAACAGTCGGGTTGGACGCCCCTTCGAAGCAAATGACGTCAACTCGACCCCGATGTGGGAAAATGCTACTTACTGACGTATAAATGATAAATTTAGTTGTTTGCGTCACATTCGCTGTTAAAAGATATAAAAAGGTCAGATTTCAATACCCAATAAAGATTTTATTTAACACGGTAATAAATATGAAAATTTCATTGTTCAATAACTGCAATGTAATTCAAATATGCATTTGTTTGTTGTTTTTTCTCTCTTTGAAACTGGAGGATTGAAATTGTAAATTAAAATCGATTAAGAATACAACGTAAAGAAGAAATCAACAAAGGATATTTATTCTTAATAGAAGTAATAACATTTGTTTGCAGTTGTAATACAACACACTTTTGGCATTGCTGGATTTGTGTCAAGAATGTATGTGGACTTAGTTATGGAATTTGGCATATTGCCATTTTTTTTCCATCTCATTAGTTGTCTTCGTTTCTTGACTATGCAGGCCAAAAAGATATTCTTCTAATTTAAGAAACACCTTTTTGAGTACATTTTTTTTATTTTTGTTTCTTTTTTTTTCTTCAAGACAAAACATTTGAATTTGATATGATGTGATTAAAGAAGTTGTATTTAGATTAAAGAAATGTTGGTTTCAGCTTTAGGATATGTTGAAATTCTAACTCTAGTTAGTTTCTGACATTAAAATTGGATTTTCAGATAGCGAAAATGGATCAATATCATTTGATTTGTCTGTCATTTATACTGATAGACCTTATTTCGGTAAATTGGCAAATGAAACCCGATTCTTCTGTCCTGATTTTTTCTTCTTAATTTTTTGACCGATGAGTGAAACGGCCTTGCTCTGGAAAATTTTAATTTTTTTTTAAATGAGATAACTGGATTTTTGACCTTTCAAGTATTTGAATACGCAATTATAAAAAGCGAATTTCTCAAAGAGGTGTAGTCAATTTTGAAAAAAAATTAATTTATGAAATTACCTAGCAATTTAAATGCTGAACAATCAATTAAATTTTATTAAGGTTATTATTTAGATTGAAATTTCCATTCGAAATGGTTGTAGAAATAATAAAATAATTGGCGATGCTTTGCACAGTTGGTAACTATTCCAACAGTAGTTTTAATTGAAATAAATCACATTAATTAAACGAATCGAAATGGTTGAATACCCCTATTAATCGTCGCTCGTGTGCTTGATTAAATTTAAATTGAGGTTTATTTTCGACTTAGTCATACTTATTGCGTCACAACAAAAATAGTAGGGTAAAGAAACATGTATTTCCAATTTATATCTAATGACTTGTTTTGCTTAACCACAACTCCTGATCTGTTTTCAATCTATTTTCTTAAACCTTGTTTGCCATGAACTGCAATTGAGTAACACGAGGATGAAATGATTCTTATTTAATGATATAGAGAAGTATAATGATAGTTTTGAAACGATCTGGTTTTTATTTATTTATTTACCAATCTTTTTTTTTATTTGTTTTGGCCTAATAATAGATCAGTATTTTTTTTTTATTTTTTGAAAATATATTTTCTTATTATGATGTTATCAGCTTGCATTAATAAGCTGTTGGAAAATTTTGAATGTAGTGTATAATCAAGCCGCACAATGATGTCTATTAAAGATTCTGCATCTATTGAACATCCATATAGAGAGATGAAATCTCACAATTCTTGCATCAAAGTATTGCATATATTAAATTAAATTAGGTAATTTGAATTTGGGATATGCATATACATATGAAGTTGTCATATTTCTGGATTAAATAGAATTCTTGATGATATTTGAGCATCTTGATGTACATTTATGAGACTACTATTTGAACACTGTTGTGGATGCTGTGCTAGAAATGAAAGGAAACAAACATATTGTAAACAAAATTGAAAAAAGAAGAGAGGAAAAAACAATATTGGCAACTTATATATAATAAAACATCAACACCAAGAAAAAAGAATGTATGACCGAGGAAAATGGGTTTTTCTCGTGCTTCCGTGGGAAGTGAGGACGGAAACTAAAGCCAAAATAGTACCTAAAAATGTTTTCTATTTACTTTGAAGAACAAGATTTATTAGTACGCAACATGTTTTAATCTTTCGATGATTTATATATATATAGCTATGTACTTGTATTATTCTGCCTACAGATTGATATTAATGACACAACATGTAACATCTTACTTAGGCTTGTTTCAACCTACAGTCTTTATTTTTAGATTACTCGTTGGTCGTATAAAGTGAATAATCAATTGGTTTTGTTCTTTTGCCAACAACTGGTTGAAGCTACTTCCGTAGTAACTAGAAAAGCTTTGCTTTCTCGAATGGAAGCTTATTTTTTTATTTAATTCACAGGAATTTTTATTATTTTTTCCCCTTATGGTAGTTGTTGTTGTTGTTGTAGAAAGACTAATTAATTTGAAAAATGAAATCCAAACTAGAATTTCTAAATAAAAAATAATGCATACATTAATTTTTAAATGCATTAGGTCAGACTTCAGCTATAAGCATACTTTAATAAAACGTGAATGTGAAGGTGAATGTTTGATAGATATTTTAGGAATGTAGTTTAGGTTATTTTTTGTGCTTTTTTTTTTTAAATTTATAAATAAACGCAACGTGATCTTCATTGGAAATAAGCTAAGAGTTTTTCATTAGCAAAACGAGTTTTTAAAGCTGATAATTTTATGCTCATTGTTTTCAATAAATTTCACTTTACATTACTAAAATGTTCAAATTGCATGTCAACACCCTTAGAAATATTGATTTTAATTTCAGATTGTATTTATAAATAAAGATTTTCTATTGAACAAATTTAGTACGGTGTTGGCTATTTCAAAAGCTATTTTCAAACTTGTTTTTAATATAAACAGATGACCATAGGTGGGAGATGGGAGTGCTTTAGACAAAACAAATGTGATGCCCTTGTTTTTCAACAAACACGTGTTTCTTTTTTCCTTGAAATACAGTGTCAGGTTAAAGTAAGAAAATTGAATTTCTTTTTAAATACAAATTTTAATTTTAATTCGTGTACTGTTTGAAATGATTAAAGTCAATCACCTTATTAAAAAAGATTATAAAAATAATAATAATGTATAGTAATTGGCAAATTTTTTTATGTTATAGTTACATAAAATAGGTGTATACATGAAGTGCAAAGTCAGTTATTCTAAAAATGTAATACAGAATCAGTTTTACATGAAGTATGCCAATTTTGTTATTTTTAGAAATGGATTGTGGTCTGATCACGTAGGATGCACTTTTTGGCACTATGAAAATTTGATAAAAGTTAGCGAGATAGATTTAAACTTTAACAGAAAGGTGACGAATTGAAGGACTTTTAATGTTACCAAGAAAAAGAAAAAATAAAGGAGTTTAAGGACAAATAAGTCATTTTAAAGTGCTGCTACACAATATAAAGAAAAATATAAAATTGATAATAAATAACACCGAAACAGCAAGAAGACGTCTCATCGATTTCTTCACACTGCAATACACTTTCGGGTGTACCTTTTCACAACTACGCATATATATCTATTTTTTAACTTAATTTATTCTAGTTGACCTTTACAGATCAAATTGATAGCAATTAAAGCAATTAGTAAATTTGTAATCTGAATAGCATTGAAACTTAATGAGATATTTGACAAGCGCAAAATAAATTTTTAAGTTGATAGAAAATTTATTATTACTTATAATTAACAAAAATTTAAACTCTGCATTTATAAAAACCATTAGTTTGATGTTATCTTTTTACAGGTGCATTCTTAATACCTTATTTCATCATGTTGGTACTTGAAGGAGTTCCCGTTTTTCTCATTGAATTGGGTATTGGACAGAAACTGCGACTGGGAAGTATAGGAGTGTGGCACAAAATACATCCATGGATCGGCGGTATAGGAATAGGCAGCACAGTCATCTCTTTTCTCGTTGGGCTATACTACAACACTATTATCGCTTGGTGTTTATTCTACTTTTTCAATTCATTTCAAAGTACCTTACCATGGGCTTATTGTCCTCTAAATGACAATGGTACTGAGGTAAATATCAGATGATGGTATTTGTATCTAGAAATAATAGTTATCATCTTTTTTTGCAATTGTTTTGCAGGTAGAGGAATGTGACAAAAGCTCAGCTACTGCTTATTTTTGGTATAGAAAAGCCATTGATATTTCTCCATCCATTGATGAAAGTGGTGGATTAAAATGGTGGATGGTTGTAAGTTTACTTGCCGCTTGGACTATTACATATTTATGTATGATGAGAGGAATTCAATCATCTGGAAAGGTAATTTCTATTTTGTTTAATTTATTTTATTTTATATTTAAGGTTGAAGTCTTTTTACTCTTTAATGGTTGTAATTTGAGAGATTGCTCATGACAGTGACCTTGATTTTATTTAAATTGTACTTAATCACAAATTGATAAAAATAATTTATAGTTTGTATTTCAACACTTTCTGGTGCATTTGAAGAAGAATTGTACAGATCAATGTTCAGAGTTCAGTTAAGAAATATTAAATATCCTCACTTAAAATAAGCCATTCAATAATCCCATTTAGATATATTCATTTTAAATTGTATTACAAATTTTTCCAATTAAAAAAATTTGTACTATTCCAAGAAAAATTTTAAGTGTGAGATAAATATCAAATGCAGCAGTGCGCATGCGCTTTTTATAATGGATTTTTCACAATTCCATGTCACGCGGAGAAGCTCTTAGTCAGTCAAGGGCAGCAAGTTTTGCTATTCATGCATTTTAAGTGCATTTTTTGCAATATATAACCGATAGTCATTTCTATATACGTTTATCATTCAATTTTACTAGTAAATTAATAGTTTATTGTTCAAAAGAATAGTATCCGCCGGAAATGTTGTTAGTGTGGCCTTGTACTTGGCGTTTTGTTTGTCAACTGGCAGGTGGAGAGAGAATGATGTACTTCATATTAAATTAGACTCAAATTCTTGGCGCCAGCGTCAAGAGTTTGATCCCACAGTTTTAATGTAATTTGAAAAATTCACCTGCGTTTCTGCACATAAGAAAAAAGAAACAAATGTTAGATCAGGTGATTTTTTTACAAGGGATGTACAGTAAATGTTGATATTTCTTGTGATGACTGGTTTGGGCTGGGAATTTTTACTTGCATTATGTTTCTCATCATAATCAACATACGTAAATAATGGTTCGCAGTTATTTATATATTTATAAAGATTTTAATTTAATGTGCAGTAGATTAATATTGCATTCAGGGTTGATATAAATATAGCTAGTGATATCGATTGGAAATGAAAATATCCATCTACTTTAAGGTCTTTTAACTGAAGAAACTTAAAACGCAGTTAGATAAAAAAAATGAATGAAAAATGAATTTCTAAAACAATTTAACCTAAAAATAAAGAATTGTGTTATTCGAACAGCACAAATAGTAAACAAACTCGATTGATCTTGTACCATTATCTTGACCAGACTAATATTTGTTTGTTTATCCCATGTGATGTTTTCACATGCTTAATCCGTGTAAGTGCAGCTCAAACAATTTTCACCTGACTTTCTTTTTTTAATATAATAAATTGATATTGTGCCATAATATTGATTATACAATTGTTGTTACGTTTCAGGTCGTTTATTTTACTGCAACATTCCCTTACATCGTTCTTATTATATTTTTTGGAAGAGCTATTACTTTAAAAGGATCTGATGCTGGAATTAAACACATGTTCACCCCAAAGGTACATTATATAAAAATCGATTTTTATCTAAAGTTCAATAGATTTTTTTTAGTTTAATTAATAAATGATTAATAGTTTATTATTATTATTAATCAATTTTTTTATGCAACAATTTTTTTTCTTTTTTAAAATTTTTTTGCTGGTGCTTAATTTTACAATTATTTTCCGATAAAAGCGACCTTAAAGTGTAACTGTAGGCCAAGTGTGAAAGGTATCTATTTAATGTAACGTTTAAATTTAAGACTGACAATAGTAATTGCCGGGTAAAGTGAAAGACTTGTATAATTGTTACGTGAGTCAGTCAATTTTATTTTTATTCTCAAATCATATGTTATGATGCGCTCAAATCGTGCTATTTCGCAACAACTTCCTGCCTGGCTGGTGTTCTTGATAAAACCACACCATTTATAACTTATATTTAATCTATAGGTCAGTGAGTTTTAATGTAATCAATTAAAATTGGCATTTCCTCACTTTCTTCCTTTTATAAGGAGATGGAAAATTTTGTTTTATAGCTAATATGTAAACTGATATATATTTGCCGAAATTTATAAAATTTGGGAAAGGCACTTCTTGCATTTCAATTTCCTGCGCAATATGAAGTTTGATCGATTGGTTTTGTCATGGTGGGTGTGTTCGATGATGTCATGGAAAAACACCCGCAAAGTACATCACATGACTTGCTTGGCGATCGATGCGTCTGGCAACGAGCAATATTTGGTTGGATTCCTCGTTGGCAACAACTTTCACACGTGTGAAGCCGCACATGTTTGACTTGTAATTACTTACAAATCGACGTCATAGCCAGACATTGAGAAATAAAAATATGTTTTTAAATTTGAATAAATATTTAAACGAAATTTATTTTATTTTATTAAAAAAATATTATTTTTTTTTATTTCTAATGAATTTTCATTTTACAAATTCTAGATGGAGCGGTTATTTGATGCATCTGTTTGGCTGGATGCAGCAACTCAAGTCTTTTATTCATTAGGATTAGCATTTGGTTCTCTGATATCATTTTCGAGTTACAATCCACCGAAAAATGACTGCAAACGAGATGTTATTGTCGTTTCAATAGTTAACTCTTTGACATCTGTCCTCTCATGTTTGGTTGTCTTTGCTGTGCTTGGATTTAAAGCCACAATGAATTTTGACAAATGCATTGAAAAGTAATAAACAAATAAATTCTTTATTAAACTATTTTTTAAATTATAATTTCTTATTGCCATGTTTTTAGGAACATTATACGTTTAATAAGCTATGATGATTACAGTCATTATAATACGCAGAATATGACTGTTGATGTATACAACAGTATAATTGCCAATGTAGATAATGCTACTGGGAGATATTCTTTAGAAACATGTGATTTACAGGAGTTGCTCGGTCAGGTAATAAATAAAGTTTTAAAAGATGTACTAATTGTATTTAAAATTTTAATCATTATTAATTTTTTTTAAATAGGCGGCTGAAGGAACTGGTTTAGCGTTTATAGTTTTTGCACAAGCGATTGTTGAATTTCCTGGCGCACCGTTTTGGTCTGTCATTTTTTTTATGATGCTTTTGACATTGGGTCTTGGTAGTATGTTTGGCACTTTAGAAGGTGTCGTTGGAAACATTTTTGACATGAACCTCATCTCTAGAGTTAGAAAAGAAGTAGTTTCTGGTATGTTTACAGTACTAGAAAAACAATTTCATTTAATCAATTGATTAATTTTTTTTTTATTTCAGGAGTTATTTGTGTTATTTCATTTTTAATTGGTTTAATATTTTGCACTGGTGCCGGTGAATATTGGGTTACCGTGTTTGATAGCTACGCTGGATCTATGGGTCTGCTTTTGATTGCATTTTTTGAAACGATTGGCGTTATTTATGTATATGGTTGTAGAAAGTAAGTCGGTTTTTAAATGACTGGTGGTGGCGTGATTTTAGTATTGATTTTAATTTTTTTAATGGTAGATTTTGCGATGACATCGAAGACATGGTTGGCGACCGGCCAAATATCGTCTGGCAAGTTTTATGGCGTTTTGTTAGTCCTGCGATAATGTTGGTTGTATTCGTGAGCAGCTTAGTTTCCAAAATTCGTGATCCCCCCAAATATGCAGCATGGGATGCTCACAAGGTCAGTTGAGTTCGTACTATTTTAAAATGATATTACCATTAGTGTCTGTACTAATTGATTTATTAACGTGATTTAATAAGAAGAACAAGCAATTGCAATTTAAAAAGCATTGATATAGTAATAAGAATTTTGACTTTTCTTTTTTTAATTAAATAATTTCTTTTTTTTTTAATAGGGCGAAACTGAAGATATTCATTATCCAGATTGGGTAGCTGCAATTTGCATTCTTCTGTCTATTAGCAGCTTGGTGCCTGTCGTCATTGTATTTTTGACGCGACTCTTTAAATGTCAAAAGGATGAAAGTCAACACATCTCCATCAAGCGAATTGAAACCACTATTTCGACTACTGGAATGATGGAAAATATGGAGGATCTCGATTATCGTGATATTGATACTGATCCACCAATGGGAGATTTTGATGAGTCGGGAATTAGTGCATCAACGCTGCAAATTCCTACCCGTAACTTTTCACGCCCTTGAGGGCCTCCACGGTCTATGGAGGGAGAAGAACACGGCTTGGTGCTCACTGTGTCAGGAAAGAACGGACCAGCTGGGCAACGAGTTTAGTAACTTGTGAAGAAATAATTCTGCACACGAGATTTGTCCAAGGAAAACGAGCTGAAGACAGTTTTTAATATTTATTTGCAGTTCAGCTGCTTTTAGAACGAAAGTTGCTTACAAAAACCAAAAAATTAGTTTATTGAGAATGTAACAACATATTCACTCACAAAGTACATTTTAGACGTACCAATATATCTAAATACGTATAATGAACGACAAAAAAATATCAAATTTATGTACATAAGAAGCTTTTCTTTTTTCTTATTTCCTCTTTTAATTTGTTTTTATCGTAATTTTTTCCCTTTTTTTATATTTGTTGTTAGGGTGATTTTATAAATTAGTCACGATTTGCTTACAACTGTGTTTTAAACAGTTGGGATACCAAAAATACAGAAATTAACACTAGTGTATTTTATTTTTGGCTTAAAATGGCAATGATAAAACTGAATTAGAATTGAGAGTGAGAATTAAATATTGTGCGGTAAATTTTTTCTTCTATAAATAACTCTATACATAGTACATCGATTCTTCTTATTTGTTTACTCCACTTTTTTTAATCATTACTTTTGAGGCAATATGTGATGAGATGTTGGAGCAAAAATATTTTCCAGGAAGTGTCCTCAGGAAATAGGGGTGATAAAAGTTTGACATTATTGGACCAAGTTGAAAGAAAATTCTCCCACATGTGCCATGGCAGCTTAGTGAAAAAAAAATCTAAAGAATCATAATTACTTTTAATCTCTTACTAGCTCTCTCAGGATTGTTTGATGGGGTTTTATAACTTTTCTGTTTATTCATTCTTATTGATGTTGAGTTGTGAAACTTGAGAATATTGGTAACCATCTTGTTTATTTAATGTTAAAAAGCAAAATTTGGCTAAGCAAAATGGAAAAAGAAAAATTCTGAAATAATTTATGGAGTTTTATAAAATTTAATTTAATTTTAAACTTAAAAAGTGCAATTGTGACAATTTATTATAAGATATTGAGAGTATTTAAATATATACTTTTATTATAGGTTTATATTTGGCCTATATAAAAGAAAACAAAATGGTTACTGTTAGACCAGATATAAATATTGCGTCCCAGTTATTAATTAAATGAGATATTTTTATTGTACTTGATTTCTTTTTTTGTCTTCCAAAAAGTGATAATCTATTTCAGTTTATGAAAGTATAAAAAAATTATGATGTGAATATTTTTTTTAACTTGTTTAGCGAAAACCATACTTTGTTTGTATTTTTTTCTCTTTAGCTTCAATTTGTTTCAGAATCAGAAATTCACTTTAATAGTGAATAATTAAGGCTCAAATGTCTGTAGATAAAAATAAATTTGTACATAAGGTATAATGCAATAGTTTAAAAAAAAATAACAAAATTATGAGGCAGCCAGTGGATTTAATTTAGGTTTAGAATTGGAAGTTTTTAATAATATTTTTATAGGAAAGTGATATCTGAAATTTGGTGGGTGCATTATTATATAAATGTAAAAGAATTATCCACTGAAACAGTTAACTCTACACTTGTACCGACAGTTTTGCAGAAAGATTACGAAAGGTCGAATATCATTTATTATTATTAATATTAATATTATAATTATTTTTTTGATTTTTAAAAAAAAATTAGATTCAATAAATATGCGTAATACAGTGTGTCAAAATGTCAAGTGTTTGTACTTTATTGCCTTATCACGACACATTTTATCAGTTAAATTATGAACACTGATTGCGAAGCAAATTAATTTTTTTAACTTTTTCCATGAAATGAATTTTACATAATGTTTGATGATTTCTTAAACTATAAAAAGAAAATTTATTAATAGAAATAACAAAAATATGAGAAATTACCTAATTGTCTTTTGCTTCTTTCCACTTTTTTCTTCAATATTTGATTTTCTAAACAAATTGCGTATAATTTTTTCTGCAATTTTAGTTTTAAAAATTAGAAATTGCACTTTAATCACTAAAATTTTTATTTTTTTTATAATTTTTACTTCCTTGATGTTAAGATTTTCTACTGCTCTGTTGAAATCCCATTTCACTTTAGCAAGTTCTAGTTCAGTTTCCTTGAATCGTTCTTTTATTTCAGCATTTTCAATTTTAAGTATTTCACATTCTAATGCAAATGATGTTGTGAAATCATCCTCTTTCAATTTCTTATTTAATCTTTTTAATGTGTTTTTCATAGTCCCTACATTCAATCTACATCTTTCAATATGCAAACTCTAATTAATTTAAAACACAAAATTAAAATGCACCGAAAAATAATCAATTATTTCACATTAAACCTGTCTTTTAAAGATATTGCTAAAATATTGATCGACTTTCTCACGTCGAATCACACCAGTAATGGGATGCATTCCGTCTTCAATTAATAATTTACAAAACATCGCTCTTTCATTTATCATATCATTCCTTCTTGCATCAATTTCATCCAACAGAATCTGCAAAAATGAAATTAAAAACTGGAATAAATGATTTGCTGCATTCTTACACTTATCTGATTAATTTCTCTTTCTTTCTTTTTGCGCATCATTTCCATTTCTTGCTGTAAAATTTTAATGCTAATCACAGCAATTTCACATTTTTCTTCAAAACTCACTGATTTTACATCTGAATTTGTCCCTGTAACTGATGTACATGTGGAAGTTCGAGTTGACCTTCGTCTTGACGTTTCAAATCCAAAACCATCGACATCAGTAACACTAGATACGGACTGTTTAGCTGTTTCAGATTGGAAATAATCATTTGCATATTTTTCAAAACACTTTTCTAAAAGCTTGTTTTCGATAAGCAACATATTTTTGGACTTTCTGTTTAAAAAGTTAATTTTAATCATAAAAATTGTATTTTCAAACTACCTTTTAAGCTATTTTACCTAATTTCTTGAATTAAATCTCTTAACTGCTCGTCAGTGAGTTCAGAGTGTTCAACTTCACTGCTAATGCCATTTGCATAAGAATTCACTTTGCTCTCAGGTGCTTGTAACTCCGCCATTTTGTTTGTGCAGTTGTTATGGAAACATATCCACAATTCATTGCAAACGATTAAAAAGAACCACGATCGTTAAGCATGGCAAGAAGTATTAATATTGTTCAAGCGAAGTTGGATAAGTCATTAAAGCCAATAGAAAAAGCAAAGTAACAATAATAAAAATATTTGTTTAAACATGATTCATTTCTGAATATTTTAATATGTAGAACTCAACTGTTAAATATTAGATACGAGAATGAAGTTTCATCTCCATTTCTACGTCAAAAAACTACTATTCAAGATCCAGACTTAAAGTACAATTTTAAAAAATCACAGTTATTACACATAACTAATAAAAAAAAAAAAACAATTTTAGACTTCCATTTGGGAAAAAGATGGCTAAAGCTTCGCCTGGACAGTATTTGAACCCTAGGCTCTTTGTATTTTAGTCATTACTAATTCTAAAATAATTAATTGACTTTATTAAAATTTAAATTCTAGGGATTGTTGCAATTCCTTTACCAACAGGGCCCGCTTATTCATGGCTGGGATTTCACTAAACTTACGTCAGATGAAATTCATGATAAAAAGGAAATGAAGACTCTGCTTATTGAAGGAGGGCTTTTTTGTATAGCAGATTATTCAGTCAGAACTATTTTGTTTGTCATAAGAGTAAAGAAAAAAAAATTTTAGTGTTAAGGACTCAAATGATATAATTTTTGTTTAGAGCTTTTTGAAGCACATGCCTGAACCATTATTAGCGAAAGAACTTTATTATCTATGGATTGAAATAGGTAATATACTTTATATTGAAAGCAATTTTCCAATAGCAGCAAAAATTCAGTTCATGTTGCATGATCTTTCAATGTAAGTATTTTAAAGCTATTCAACAAATTGCACAAGCAAAATTTATATTTTACGGTATATTTTTTCATAAATAAGTTTAATGGAAAATGCCTCTTATTACACGGATCTATTTCTACGCCATTTTCTTGTGGCTTTGCATTCATTGTCTTGTGGAAATAGGCCAAATCCAGAATTAACTGCTATTCAGCAATTAGCTGAATTATTTGCACCATTTATTGTATATAAGCGTTTTGAATGGGCAAAAGGCAGAAATAATTATAAAAAACTTGTAAGTAAATATTGTATATCTATAATTAAACTTAAATGATGAAAAATGAATTTTATTTTACATTCTAGTTGAAATCTAAAGTGGCTCTGGTTTCTTTTATGATATTTCACGTTTACCAAATTTTCGGTCCTGGAGCTCAAAATTTATTTCCGTTAATAAATTTAAAAGTACGTTTTTAATTTTTATATAACCGACATTTTTAATTAAGAAAACGAAAATGATTTTGTATTTTTTAGTGTGAAAAAGCATTCTGTTTGTGTTCAGCCGATAACATCTGCTCAGCTGACATTATATCTTCTTCAGATCAAAAACAAAAAGTTAAGAAATTTTCATCCGATTCTAAAACATTTTAAAATATTTCAATTCTTGTTTGGTTGAATTAATTTTAAAAAGTAATTAGGAATTTGCTTGTTTTATTATGAATATTGAATACAAAATTTGTAAAATTTTGATCAGCAAAAATAAAAATTCCAATGCAAACTCATAAAGCAAGCACATGAGTGCACAGAAAAAAACTACCATGATGTACATTTGATAGCAAACATTTAATTTTACTATAATTACATAATTATTTTTCGGAATAAAAGAAAATGCTCATCTTATTAGTGAGGAAAAAAAAGAAAAATAACACGAATATTGAAAAAAATGCAATAAATAAATAAAAAAGAATCAAATTTAACGATTTGTTAAGTGATTTATTGACATTTAATTATTTTTTTTAATGTTTCTGTTCATTGTAACGATTAAACTTTCTGTCCATAGAGGGCAAAGTGATCCGAATAATAATTCTAAAATAAAATGGCGGGCAAATTTTGGGTTTTACATTTGTTAGGAATTGCTATTCGTGGTTGTTTAATATATTCAAGTTTACCAACGATACTAAAAGCAAGCGTTGAAGTGTCAACTCCCATGAATTCATGGAAACGAGGTTTTTTGAATTTGTTTGAGCAAAAATAAGTTATCTTGTTCAGTAATCGTATTTAATTGCAGTTGTAGAAGGGGTATTTTTACACCAACGAGGCATTGATCCCTATGCAGGAGATGTGTACCATGAGGTAACTTTTGGAGCAATAAAAAAATTACAATTAATATTTATATTTGTTTTAAAATATTTTTAAGACGCCCATTGGCTTAATACTTTTTAAATACTTTATTGAAACATGGGAAGCGTGGATACCTTTTATTTTTATAGTAAGTTTTTCCTTATTTAAATTGTAGTCTGACTAATATAAAAAGCATTCATTATTTGTTTTTAGATTTGCGATTTTGTAACGGCTTTATGCTTGGGACAAGTGGCGAATGAATTTGCTAAGGAGTTGGTAAATGTAAATCTCTTTATTGTTGTCAGGTTTATTAAAAACGTTTTATTTTTAAGATTATAAAGCAAAAACATGAATCCCATTCATATGCAAAAGATGTAACTTCAATATTAATCCAGCCGAAAGATTTACGAGCAATCTCCAATCTTGTCGTTTGGATGCAAGTTAGATTTTGGATTTTTTAAATTAAAACATACTTTATTTTATTCAGAAAATAATTATAAGTTTATGTGTATATTTCAGGTATTTATTTAATCCATATGTAATAATCAATTGCTTGGCGATGACGACTACAGTGTTTTCAAACTTTGTGTTAGCCGCGTGTTTACTTTGTTCAATGAGAGGTAAACATTGGATTAATTTAATTTACTAATTAATGATTTTTTTTACTATAACTTTTAGGACAAAGGTTAGGTGCGACATGGTTTCTTGCGTTAGCAACCTACCAATCATTTTATCCTGTTATGTTAATTGTTCCAGTAAGCATGTACATAGCAGAAGTAAGTTATACATTATTTTATATGATTAACTTAATGATTTCTTAAAAATTTTATTTTACGTTTTAGGTTGAAGGAAGTAGACCTATAAATTATAAAAGTTCTAGTGCAATAAAATCGATAGTTTGCACGATATTTTTGTTTGTTTTGTGGTGTATCGGTTTGCTTATTCTATCATTTGAGTTGATGGAAAGTTGGAATTTCCTCTCATCAATTTATGGATTTTTGTGAGTATATTAATTTGTTATTATCAATTCTTTTTGTTTAATTGTTTGTATCACATAATAGGTTGCTAGCACCTGACTTATCGCCAAATATTGGATTATTTTGGTATTTTTTTACGGAAATGTTTGATCATTTTCGTTTGTTTTTTATTTGCACATTCCAAATCAATGCATTTATTTATCTTTTTCCTTTGGCAATTCGGTTAAAGTAAGTAAACTGTTATTTCTTAAGGAATGTTTAATTATTTAATTCCATTACTGTTTCAGGAAGAATCCAATGTTGCTCTTTTTTTTGCTGTGTTGTCTATCGTCTGTTTTTAAATCGTATCCAAGTATAGGTGATGTTGGTTTATACATGTCATTTTTGCCATTATTCTCTCATTTATCAAAACGTAACAAATTTAGCTTTGCTACCTAAAAATTATGGTTTTACTTGTTACATCATACTATTTCAGATATGCGGCAAGCCTTTCTCATATCGGGCATTTTCCTAGCGTGTACGGTTTTGCTCCCAATAACCAGATACTTGTGGTTGTACGCTGGGAGTGCAAATTCAAATTTTTACTTTAGTATTAATTTAGCATTTGCTACTGGCCAGGTAAACTGATAATTCAAAACCATTTATAAAACACTAAAGAGTTTTATTTTGTAGATTTTTCTAGCTACAGATCTTTTATTTGCTTACTTAAAGAGAGATTTTCATCTTCAGAACGGAGTACAAATTAAAATTGATGGAAAGCCAGCAAAACTAGTTTTGCAGTGATTATAGTTTTTGTATAAAATACAATGTAAAATACAAATATAATGACAAGTAATCAGAGAAGACTGAAGTGAATTTCATAAGAGAAATGTCATTTACAATTTTTTATTACGAAAAATTAAAACATCATAATCTGGCAACCCAACATTTCTAGCCTTCAGTTTTCCTATTTCTCTTGAAAAATTGCAAAGTATTTGTAAGAATTTACTTAATTCTGTGTAGACAGTGCCAATATATCACAGTTCCCTTCAAAAAGAAATGAATAAATTTCACATGAAGACGAGTGCCGTTTTTTATTTTTTATTAATTATTCAGTAAAACTTTTTACTATTAAGTAAAAAGACAAATATTCCCATCAGCTCCTGCTGTAAATAACCATGGTGAATTGGGATGAAATTGACAATCCAACACTCCCAAGTCGTCAGCTTTTCTGTGTCCCTTGAGAACTTTAACAGGGACAATAAGTGGATTTTGCATCAAATCACTGAAATAAAAAATATAAATTAGAAACAATCGCTTTTTTGCCATTATTTTTTACACTTACTTATAAACTTTCCCATGACAAACAACAACAGTGCAATCATCTGCAGCAGAAGCGAATAAAGGATAACGTTTATGATATGCTACTTGACGAATGGATTCTTTTTGATGGCGAAGTGATTTGTATGGTTTAGTTGATAACTCCAAGTCAAACCAACACAACCGAGGGTCGTGACTGCCAATTATAATATTGTCACCGCCTGGATGGATAGCCATACTAGATATCCAATTGCAATTGCTAGATAATTTTTTCTCTAATTCTTGTTTCATCAAGTTATAAATTCGAACAGTTTTCTGATTCTATATTTAGAAAAAATAAATTTAATTTAATTCACTTAGGGAAAAGCAAACTTCGTTTAATTAAATTTAATCTTACCGCAACAAAAAGGAGTGGTTTTGTTGGATGAAATAAGACGCATTGAACTAAGCCTCTTCGTTTGCCGAATGGTTGTAGCGATTGATGTGTAGTGAGTTGATGAAGTTGAATTGAAGCACTATTATTATCTGGCATTACAGTTGCCAAGTAATCTCCCTTTGCATGCCATACAACTTGTTTCAATTCCTTCAATAGAATAAATAATCATGATCGTAAAGAATTTAAAAATTGATTAATTTTGCCTTACTTTAGGATGTTCAAGAATAAAACGAATTCCTTTTTCCCAATCATCTTCTTCAGCGGTCTTCCATTCAATACATGATTTTCCTATAATGAAATGATTTTAAAATTATTTTTAACGCAAAATAACTGAATTCAAACTACCTTTAGCTTCTAATGAACGTTGTTCTGAAATTGCTGCATCAGTTTTACTAACAATTAAGTTGTCTGCTAATCCAGGGTTAATAATTAAAACTGAATTATTTCTAAAAGGATAAAAGTAATTTAATACCATGTAATTAAATAGTAAAATACTATTATCGGCTCAATTTTTTTTTTATTTAATACTTACACAGCAGCAGCCACGAGGCAGACTTGCATATTTGGACACCAAGCAATACTCGTAACACTTCCTGTCACTTTCATTGTTTTAAGACACCGTCTTGTAGATACTTCCCAAAATTTAATCGTATTATCGTCAGATCCTATATAACAAATATTATTTTAATGTGAAACTTTTTTTCCTAGATTAGAGTACGCGGAATTATTACCTGATGCTAAATACTGTCCAGAATGATCAACAGTAATACAACGAACTGCTCCTTCATGACCCTTATACATCTGTCAATTTATAAACAAAGTTAAGTCAAGCTTAACAGAAAACAATTCTTAAAGGCCTTACCAAACTTAATGTTGTTGGGAACGGGTGCAAATCTTTTGGTCTGGGTAATTTCGGAATCAAATCTTCGGGATCAACGTAAGACTAATATAACAAACACATATTAGCACAAAAGAATTTAACTTGAAAAAAAAAACATTACTCTTGTTTTTCGTTGTCGAGGATTCAAATACAAATCTCTACATCGTTCTTCTCTTTCTTTAACAAAATTTTCGTAGGCAGGAATATGGCGAAGAGAAGAGTATTTTTGTGGCATAAATTCAAGTTTGCGTTCATCTGGGTCTGTTTCTAACCATTTTTCCTCCTCCTCTTTATTAAATAAATATTCAGGTGGAGGGTTGTAAGATTCTTCGTGGCCTGGAAGTCTCAATTTTGGAGCAGGAATGCGATTCATCATACGTTTAGAAAAATCATTCTAAACCAAAAATTATAATTAATATATATTTCTAAATAACATAAATTATCTTACCGTCTCATCATCTTTCCACATCATGTAAAAATGATTTGGGTTTTTAACCGGTTTTGTGCTCTTAGGTTGCTTTTGACTTCTCTTTATTTGTCTTAAAAATTTTGTTACCTTTAAAAAAAATTAAATAATTTTACTAGAAACAAAATACATTAATCAAGAACCAACCAGTTGTCTTTCTCTTAATGATGGTAAGAAACTTCGTTTATGCTCCGGACGATTTGTTATTGGGTGAATCTCCACTTCATGAGAATAAATATCAACCCATGGCTATTTAAAAAAAAATAAGTTAAAAAATACAGCAATTTCACTTTTTCTTATAAGATTTACTTTGTATGGATCGTAGCTGCTATCGGGATATTTTCCAGATTGAATTCTCTGAATGATATCAACATCCTCATCTGCTAAAATCACATCTTGACCTGTAAGTTTATCTTGAACAGTTCTCCTATTAAATTAAATAAAAAATAAATGTTAAATTTATGATTGAAATAATCTTAAAAAAAACGCAAATTCATTTACCAGAAATCTGGATCTTCCATTTTTGTCAAAAATTTATCAAGTTCATCTTTTGTTACTGGTTTCATAATTTTATTTCCATCCCAGTCATAACCAATATGCTTATGTTCGTCATACCATTCCATTGGAATATTACCAACAGTATTACGAAGATCCTACAAAAAATAAAAAACAACATTTATACGTTACATTGAATTAGAAGAATTATTAAAGTAATAAACATAAAAAAATAATTACCTCTTCATCTGATGAATCAAACTCGTATTCATCAACTGGTGCAACTGGCCCCAATGCAGGCTTGTTTGACGATTCTACATGATCCTTAGAATTCTTTTTGCTTTTGAGTTTATTAGTTACATTTTTCTTTATTTTTTGACCTTGCTGATGTTCTGACTTTGCATTTGAACTTGAGGGTGCTGGTTTTAGCTCTACTTTAGCCTCTTCTAGTTCTACTTTAGCCTCTTCTAGTTCTACTTTAGTCGCTTCTTGTTCGTTTTCTAAATTTTCAGAATCATTTGACGAAGATTCATCATCCTCTAACTCAGAATACACACTGGAATCAGTTTCGTTATCTTCATCATTCAAGTTTGAACAATCCTCTTCGTCCAATTCAGAATAAATTCTACTAGAGTCACTTGAATCAGTCGCATTTCCTTCATCATCATCATTATCATCATCATCAAGTGATTTCTTCAGTTTAATGTCAAACGCCTACAAAATTTAAATTTAGTGTCTCTTTAATTTAAACTCAAAACTTTGTTTAAAAAACATTTACCTCAGAAGTAGCTTCAGCATTAACAAAATTTTCGTTCTCAACCACATGTTTCCGCTTGGCAGGCGCCATTATCGTGTAAAGTCTGTATTTGGGACCATTATGTTTTTAATTTTGCCAACAGGGGGATGCCCAATACAAGCATCTAGGGTCAGACCTGCACTTCAGAATAATCAAAAATATTGCATAGTCGCTAATAGTAAATAAATGAGTTAAAAAATCTAATTAACAGCAACCCAAGTAGGAAAGAAAAAAAAAATATCGTATCTGGTCATCATCATCCTTCTCATCTAAATAATTATAATGTGTATTGCGATTGTGTGTGTGTTTTGATTTTTTTTAAAATCACTCAATGATAAATTTTATTTCTTAAGTTTCTCACATGGAAAGTTAAGTAAGAAACGATAATAATAAATTTTACTAACTTCCGTAAGCGTAAATTACATTTTATTTAATATAGGAAAACAGTAAATTCATAGAACTGGTACAAAATTGTAAATTATATTTTATATTATGTAAGTCTTCAAGCTAAGACAGATGAGAAGCAGTGGTTTAAGTCAGTGTTTCGCCTTTGGACACCTAAAAACAATTATAATTTTAAAATATTAGAAAATGCAAAAATAAAATTAAATGCTCTTACTCTTGCTTCTAAATACTCAATCTTCCTCTCCAAAGCAGTTAATTTTTCATTCAAAACTGCTAAGCGTGATCGACAAGACAAATCTGAAAATAAATAAAATCTTAAATTTAATATAACCAATTCTTATTATAATGTTTATGTAATATAATGTAACACCATACTCTCACTTGTCAGTTTAATGATATTTACCAAATGAGTTTAGAAAGTCCGCTATCTTTTTAATACTCCCAGTGATAACTTCTATATAAGCACGATTTGCCCAATCTTGCTGTATTTGTTTGTGGATAATATCTCGATTCGCCATATTGTTTTAAGTTGGAATATAAATTATTTGAATCACAAATCCAAATAACAAGGGATTGCCCTAAATGTATATTTCTAGCAATGCAAGTAATATCCGCCAGAGTGTGTTCTGTTAGAAAAACTCAGCCGCTTCTTCGTTCCATTTTATCTAATGCTGTGATGAGTATACGCGTAAAGTTTTATCGGAATACATGAACAATCGTACAATTTATGACTTCATTTTTACATCATTTTATTTTAATATCGCTTGGTTATTTTCATTTGGTTAAAAGTCTTCTGGACTGGATGAACTCCATGCTTAATAATATTGTACTGCGCAACGGAAAAAACCTCGCGAATTCTGCTTATTGTAATTAAGATAATTTGATAACTGCTTTTCAAATGCATTCGACTGATGCTAGTGGTACACCACAATTTCTTAAAAAATTGTGGAAGTTAGTGGAAGATACAGCGTACGACAAACTGATATCATGGGGACAGGTAAGACACTGACACTAATCCGGAAACTGGGCCGCAAACTTTTAAAAACACATTAACATTTTTGGAAATTTGAAATTTGTAATTGAGAAAGATTAAAAAATTACATTATAAATTTACTAGTGAGCCGTGAAATTTCCTATTTTATTGAAATGTGCCTCAACTAAAAAAGTTTGAGAAACACTATAAACCAACAGTTCTGATGATGATCTTAGGGAAAAGATTGAAAAGGCCTTAAACAATGAAGTAATAGGAGTAAACACATGTGAATAAAGCCAAAATTGAATTTTAAACTATAAACCATAAAAACGCCGGTAATGACACAAATCAATGAGTTGGCATAGTTTTATAATTTTTATTTTTTTGTTGCTGGTTTTATAAAGAACGAGAACAAAAATTTTAAACTTTATTAATTTATTTATACATTTTGTGCTTATTTTATACTTTTTGTTTTATTATTGTTTTATATTATTATTTTTTTTTAGAATGGAACAACTTTCGTGATAAAGAATCAAGCGCAGTTTGCAAAAGATGTGTTGCCATTATATTTTAAGCACAACAACATTACTAGTTTTATTCGACAGTTGAATATGTGTAAGTAAAAAATATTTTTAAAAAAGTTAGCAGTAAACCTTTAAACTTGGTTTGTCAAAATGTAAATGTACAAATCTTATTATTTGTTTATCTCTAGATGGATTTAGTAAAGTGGCAAATATCGAACAAGGAGGATTAAAATCTGAAAATGATGATGTTGAATTTCAACACGATGAAGGATATTTTGTAAAAGGACAAGAACGTTTATTGCCATTAATTAAACGAAAGGTAAATAAAAATTTTTTTGTTAGTTAAATATATTTTACACTTAATATTGATTATTTTCAGATATCTGCAGGAAGGAGTCAAGAAAAAGCAATGTCAAAAAATGCTAGTTTCAATCAATTTTTAATGGAAGCAAATCTCCTAAAAACCAAACATGATAATATGGAGAACTCTTTTGCAAATTTGAAAAGGTTATTGTTGTTGAAGTTTTTTCTTTCAATTTTTTTGTTTTTTAATTACTGTTTATTAATATTCTAGAGAAAATGAAGTTATATGGCGTGAATTAGGAACTTTGAGACAGAAATATGCAAAACAGCAGCAAATGATTAATAAAGTATGAATATGCATAAATTCTTTTTTTTTCATATTTTACATTTGATTTAATTCTTTTTTAGATGATACAATTTCTTGTTGGGATGGTTAGTCACAGCAGTACGAATAGAGTTGTTTCTAAACGAAAGCTACCACTTATGATTACAGATCAGAGTATAAAACGAGAAAAAACTGCACATCTTTCTTTGGAAGAAGCAATTTCATCCAACTTGCAAGTAAACGGATATTGTAACATTGTTTTTATTTATTTTTATTTTTTTAATAAAATGAAGAAAATAAGATATAAAAATAAAATATTTTATTTTAGGCTGATAGTCCAGCAAGTGGACCTGTTATTCATGATGTAACTGAAATTGAAGGAATTGGTTCAAATCAATTTCTGTTAGTTGATCCAAATACAGAAGAACCAGTTAATGAAATCACAACTGTACTTCAACAATTAGCTGAGTCTAAAGAAAATGGAGATGCCAATGTTGACGCAAACACAGCGTTACCGAATAATCAAATTAGGTAAGAAAAATAAAAAATTTTACAAGAAAATTTAATCACTAAATTGTCACTTTTTGCTTCTAGCAGCGACATGCCATCGACGTCTTCAGCTTTTGCTTCTACTGATGTACTACCAACCGAAACTGAGTCTGCTAATGCAGAGTCTACTATTGCTATTCCAACCAAGTAAAATTATTTTGAAAATCGTAATTTCTAATTAAATTTCTAATGAAATAATTTGCTTTTATTTAGAAAAGAACTAGTTGATCATATGGGAAGTATGCAGAGTGAATTAGATTCATTAAGGGAGTTATTACAAAGTAATTACAGTATCGATGCTTCGACTTTTATGGATGTAAGTCAATATCAGCATAAAGATTTTTTTTGTTTTTATTTTTTGTTTTTTTAACATTATTTCTTCTTGCAGTTATTTAATCCAGAAGACCCCGTATTCCCAACTTCAAGTTTGCTTGATGAAATAGGTGACGATAAGAACGAAGTAACTGGTAAGTTAAAATCAGATTCAATTAAATTTATTGATTTTAATTTTAATTTTTTACTGTAGGAACCGAAGTTGTTCAGTATCATCCGAGTTTACTGGAATTAACTGATGACGAATTGAACTTTTTTCAAGTACCGACGACTTCCACTGAAGTTGACTTGAATGAATTCGAAAATGATGACTGCATTTTACCAACATTGCCTACAGACGAGACAAAGGAGACACTCAACACTCCTGATCCGATTTTACCTAATATTTCCTTCACTGCTAAGAAGCTCACGTAACATTGTACTGAACTAATTTATTCTGCACCAGGCTTATATTTAATTGGGCAGTAACTCAACATTAAAAAGTCATCGTTTTGCTTAGTTACTGTTTATTATTAAACTTTCTCTTTACATTTTGGTACCGAGTACAACACTCATGTAGTTATTTAGTTTCTTTGATAATAAATTAATATTAATTTTTTAAGTTTTAAAAATAATGCTAGAAATAAGGTTAATTTTAATTAAGATTTTGTAAACGGCATTCTAGATTTCTTTGCCATGGCAGCTTGAATTTTAATTTCATTTGATTTTGACTGAAAAGGAAGTTTAGTTCGATCCATTACATTGCAACACGTCCTTTCTTCAGTTGAAGAACAGCATTTAGCTGCTTTACGTAGAGAAATTGGTGGATTTTTGGTGGGTTTGGAGTGGAAATGTGGTAGAAGAGTACTGAAACTATTTTTTGATTTTGCAAATATTTAGAAAATTATTAATTTAATTAATACCGAAACTTACGAATCTTCGTCATGTGGCTTTATTTTTACACTTTGAGTTTTCGCTGCGACTTTAGGTTGATTAACATTTGTTAGTTTGACAGTATAGTTTATAAATCTTTCATTTCCAAATGGAAGTTCTAAATGATTTGATTTTTAGATATAATGTTTGTGGATTAATATTGTTATTTTTATTTTTATCATTTTACTTAATGGATCTATAAGTCTATCTGACTTGAGAAATTCCTCCCAGTCCATTTTGTTTTCACTTTTAAATAAAATAATTGTAAATTAAAATATAATTAATAAATAAAATTAAATAAAGTATTATTAAACAATTATTTAATTAATGTTTTACTTCATCCATTGAACATATGGATGTTCCTTAAAACCATCGATGCTAGTTATCTAATGACATGAAAAAAAAAATAAAAACTGATGTTTGAGTAGTTTCATATAAACAAATGTTACTGGTTCAGTGAAACGGTTAAGTCTATACACTGACTTCTCATCAACAGCTTTTAAAAACTCCGCTGCAAGGAATAGGTAATTTCTATTTTATATTACTTCCTTTTCTTTTAAAATATTTATTTACCTTTTGTAAGTAAAGTTGTGAACAATGAATGTTCATCTGGTAATTTTCCAAGTTTGTTATCCATTTGAACTGTTCGTAAAGACGGTAAGTCTGGTCTATATTGTCCGGTTTTAACAGCAGTTAATGCTAAATGTCTAAGACTGGAAACACCTTCCAATTCTTTGGGCAGAGTTAATGTTAGTTGATTGCAATCGTCCATTAGCAACAGCTAAGAACTTTATATTCTAAATGAATTTAAATCATAACTTAAGAGAAATTTGCTATGAGGCAAAAAACGTTATTTTATTTCACGTGCAGTTAATCGTAAACAATGCCAATGCCGACTTTTATTTATTTCTAATGTGTGTATAATCTGAACGTTTTGTTTTAAATTTACTGAAAATAAATTTTAAAAAATTTCATATATACATGTCTGTGAGATGTAAACAGAGAAAAGAATATGGTATGAATCTCCAGCTAAGTCGGACTTCCGCAAGTCCATATTACCAGAGTTTCTTTCATTTATCTATTTCTTTTCCACAATACATAATTAATTTGAAATTTAAAATTAAAGCAAATAAAAACAATAATTTGAAGAATAATCATAAAGCATAGAATATTCATTTATACGAAAGAAATAATACATTAAAAACGAATTACAAAATATTTCAATGAAATACCACATGCAATTTACTCGTATCGTACACATGATGTAATGTTGAAATAATTATGCCGTCACAGGTTAGCGTAGCCATCTTCTGTCAAAATCGAAAACTATCTAATAACATGAAATAACTTAACAAATATTTAATTAATTTAAAGTTTACCTTCAATTAGAAGCAAAATTAATTTTGATAATTTATTTTAACTAAATAAAAATTGTACATAGTCTATGAACTTGATTACTTATATTAGCTACCGATAGACTTGTCATTTGCAAGTGACTGGCATGGCCGAATGGGAAGTGAAGAGGACGGAGTTGAAGAGCAACATGTGCCAATTTGCAAACAAACATCTTATAATTGTGCTAATTTTATATGGATTTTTAAATCTAATTAATGGCGTTTCGGCAACAGATCGACTATTAGGAAAAGGTGACAAAAATGATCCTCACACTCGATCAACTTCATCGGCCATGAAGCTTATTGATAGAGATGAATGTGCCGATGATATTCGCAAAATGTGTGGAACTTCTGTTCGAGGAAACAACTTTGCTATACTAGATTGTTTACAAGCTGAAAGGGTGAGATGAGACAATACGTTTAAAGTGTTGCAACGAGTCTGTAAAAATATTTTGTGCTATTATGTTTCATTATTTATAGATAATCATCTGATATGTACTTGTGTTTTTGTATTTTTAAATTCGTTATACGAGACATTTGAATTTTTTTTTAAATTAATGAGTAATAAAAGAGAATTGATGTTTAAATATGTAAATAGAATGGAGAGTTAAGTTTGGCAATTTGAATGAAATTGATGTCATAATGTGAAGCAAAGAGTAATTTTAGTTTTATCTCTTTTAGATATTACGTTCTTTAGCTTTTAATAAAAATATTGTCTTTATTTATTAATAAGATGATTATAATCATTATTAAAATTTTATTTTACAGAAACCTGAGGATTCTGGACTTAGTAAGGATTGTAGTAACGTAAGAATTTTATTTAAAACAAAAAAAACACACGATTCTTATATTGACGTTTTATTATAGCTCTTATGGAGCTTCAAACATAACTTAACGTCAGACAACCGGTTTTCTGAAGCTGCAACGAGTGTTTGTTCAAAAGAACTTCCGCGGGTAGATTTAATTAAATTTGTTTTTATTATACAAATTTATGAATCATTTTTATCTTTTATTAACAGTTTGGTGAATGCACTAATCGAGACCAACCTTCTGGTTATTTGTTGTCATGTTTGATCGATTCAAAAGATAACATGACTGATATTCAGTGCAAGCAGTTTTTAACAAAAATGGAAGGAATTATATTTTCTGACTATCGCCTAATTTATAATTTTGTTTCTAACTGTAAAGAAGATATAACGAGACTTCGCTGTGGTCGTTTAATTGACGAAGATGAAAAAGTATGGATTATTTGTTTGATTTTAACATGCTAATACACTAGTAATACATTTGGAATTTTGTTTAGAAAACTCACAGTCAAGGAGAAACGATTGAATGTTTACAGACTAAAGCACTTGAACTGTCTCCTTCCTGTCGTCATGAGATATTACGGATTTCAGAATTGCAGTCAGATGATTTTCATTTGGATAGACCACTGTATTACGCTTGTCGGAGTGATCGTGAAAAATTTTGCAGTAAAATTTCTGCTGGAGAAGGGCGAATATATAAATGTTTGGCTCATTACAAAATGGACCGTGAAATGTCTTCTGAAGTATGTAAAAACAGTTGTATATTTGTAATATCTATAAGGTAATTAACTATTTTGTTTTAGTGTCAAATAAAATTGACTCAGAGACAAAAATTAATTGCCCAAGATTATAAAATAGCTAAAGGATTATCTAAAGCATGTCGGGATGATATTAAACAATACAAATGTCGTGAAAATACATCAAAAAATCGAGAAATTAGATTATCACAAATTCTCATTTGTCTTGAAAGTGCTTTACATGCAGGTAAATGATAAATAACTTAATATAAATAGCCTTTTAATTCGTTTATATTTTTAAAACAAATTTAGATCAACTTGTATCAAACGATTGCCAGGCAGAGATGTTAGAACACAGACGAAGTGTTTTAGAAGATTTTAAAATTAGTCCAGAAGCAGTGAATGCGTGTCAAAACGATATTTCACGGTTCTGTAGTGATAAATTAGAAGGTAATGGCAAAACAATTCACTGTTTAATGGAACATGCTAAGCCAACGACGCGGAGAAAGAAACGAATTTCACAGCTATGCATGAAAGAGGTGAAAAAATAGTTGATAAGTCTTGATTTATTAATTTGAATATTATTTATTCTTTAAAGATTGAGAAACTTCTTCGTGAATCTGATGTAGCAGAAGACTGGCGAGTTGATCCTTCATTAAAGGACGCCTGTCAAAGTGTTGTTGATGCTACTTGTAAAGACATTCAACCAGGCGAGGGCCGTGTTTTATCCTGTCTTATGGATAAAATTTCTTCAGATCACATGACAGATGAATGTGAAGAGAAACTTTTGCAGATGCAATATTTTGTTTCGAGGGATTTCAGGTTATACATAAATTGTGAAATAAATTTATATTGTAATTATATAAACTTTTAAACTTAAGGTTGGATACAAAGTTGTATCGTGCTTGTAGGCAGAATGCAATCGAACTCTGTGGTGCATCTGAACATTGGGCCGACGATTTAGATCGTTTAGGACCTGAAAGGGGCCCACTTTTGCCTTGTTTGTTTAGATATGCTTACCATTCAAATGAAAACATGAAAGTAAATACTTGTATTTGCTTAAATATATTGTTAGTTACTGGAATTTATTTTATTTATGAATTTTTCTTATCAGTTGAAAACTGTTTGTCTTCAAGAAGTTCATCGAGTAATGCGACAACGAGCAATTAGTGTTAATTTACATCCAGAAATCCAGGAACCGTGTATGGAAGATATTGCTGAACTATGTACTTCGCAAACTGGAAAGGGCGAGGTGTGAAAGAAAATTATTTAGAATAATAATTCATAATAATATTGGGTATTTTTTTAGGAACTAGTTTGTTTACAAGATCATATAGATAAACTTAGTGCAAATTGTCAGGAAGCTGTAAGTAATTACACTGAAGAAGAAGCTGAGCATGCAGAGCTAAATTCGGTACTTTACAGAGCATGTGAACCCGTAGCTAAAATATACTGCAATGTGAGTATGAATAAATATATATATTTTAAGCCTTAATTTTAAATGTTAATTTTTGATATGGTTTTTAGGATATCTTAAAAAAAGATGTCGATGAAGGTGATTTAATGCAATGTTTAGTTCATCATAAAAATGATCCAGACGCTAAGATGCATCCAAAATGTAAAGCTGCAGTGGATCATTTTCAATTGGTAAAAAAAAAAACATTCGGTATATTTGACATATATTTATTAAATTGATTGTTTTCTTGCAGATATCATTACAAAATTATCGATTTAGTTTTAAATTTAAAGAAGCTTGTAAACAAGAAGTCTTGGCCTATTGTAGAACTGCTCACACAAAGTAAGACAGGTTTACTTTTTTATTTAAGTTTTTAATTAATTTCTTTATTTAAATTTATGGTTACTATGAAGGGCTGACGTAGTTCAATGTCTGAGTTCGATGGTTAAAAATGATACAATTCTTGATGACTCTCAGCGTGTAGGGAAAGATTGCAGGCAGCAGTTGAGAGTTGAATTATTGCAACGTGTAATTTTAAATGCAATATGTATAACGGGTTTCATATTTTTTAATTTGTGCAAAAATATATTTACAGAATGAAGACATTAATTTAGATCCAAGTTTGCAAGGAGCTTGTAGAATTGAACGATATAAATATTGTAAAAGTTTTTCACCTGGAAATGCATTGGTGAGTTCGATATTACTCGATTTTTTTATTAGACGAAAAAATATTATCTATTTAATATGTACAGTTAATATACTGCCAGTTTTCGTATTAAAAAAGTTTTTAAAAATTTATTTAGGTTTTAGAATGCTTAAAGAATCATAGGCGGCAATTATCTAAAGAATGCTTCCGTAAAATTTTTAATCGTGAGCAGGAAGAAATGCTTGATAACAGCGTTGATTTTGCATTAATGACCCTCTGCAAAAGAATGATAAAAGATTATTGTTCTGATTCAGATATTACGGATGTGTTAAGTTGTTTAAGAGTAAGATTATACAAATAATTAAATTAAGAAATAAAAAAATGAAAATGTAATGTTTAAATTATTACTTTTCAAGGATTACAAGGATAAATTAGAGTTTGATGGAAAGTGTAGACAAATTGTAATTAGAAGAATGGTGCAACAAAATACTGATTACAGACTTAATCCTCATTTGAGAAAAGCATGTTCAACAGAAATGTCGAAGTATTGTAAACATATATTAAATAGCGAACCACAGAATTATGCGTTTGAAGGAAAGGTTGGAAAAATTAACATTAAAAACTTAATAGAAATTTAAACATTAAATTTTGTTTTTTTAGGTAATAGATTGTTTAAAAGATCACTTTTATGTGAATGAACTGAATGTAGAATGTAAACATCAAGTTGGGTTAATTATAAAAGAATCTCAGATGGATGTGCAACAGGATGCTGTGTTATCTGAAGTTTGTAAATACGAGGTAAACTATAGAAATTTTTAATTTGTCTAGTATTACAATAAAAAATTTGTGTCTAAGATTCAAAATTTATGCGGTGGTGAGGACGATGGGAGAGGAAAAATAGAAGAATGCTTAAAACTAAAATTTCAATCAAATTTAATTAATAAAGAACTATGTCGCAAGGTAAAGCATTGGTTATTATTAAGAGTAGAATACCTATAAAACTTTTTTTTGTAGCAAGTAGCCAAGTTACTTCAACAAACCAAAGCCGATATCCACGTTGATCCTTTACTTTTTAAAGCATGTGTACTTGATGTAAAACATTTTTGTTACAACATTCCACCGGGAGAGGGAAAACGTGAGTCAATAACCCTTTTAAGTATATCGTTTATACATATTTAATTTCATTTATTTCAGAATTTCTTTGTCTTCTGGAAGTTCTTAATTTAAAACCGACTCAATTACGAGGAGATTGTAGGACAATGCTTTCACGAAGAAAAGAAATGTTTGAATATGCAAATAAGGTACTTTTAGAGAATACTTAGCATTAAAAATTTTCCCTTTTTGTTTGTAATATATAATAATTTAATTAGATCTATGCTGTGGATAGTGTCGAGAAATTGGTTGCACAAGTTTCCATATCACCTGCCCGAAATTATTTTCTCGTAGTTACCTTTGCATTAATCGGAATGATTTTCTTTGGGGGATTATTCTGTGGACGTGTTACAAAGAGAGTTCGTGCTGAAACAAAAAACAAGTGATAACGTATATGAAATATATTTTTGTCAGACTTTCATTAAAAATATAAAAGCCCTTAAATACAAAGAAGCCAATGGAAAGTGTGCCATACCGTATAGTGACGAAAGGACACACATGAAATTCTCTTTTCAGAGATCTTTTGCAGTTTTGATCTCGTGTGAAGTTGATTGACAAACTCTTATAATACGTTACTGCTACTTATTTTCAGAGTTTCTTATCTTTATGAATTAACTAGTTTGTATAATTATTAATCATGAGTTCTTATAGTTTGTTTTTTACTGATTAATATGTAATGTTTACTTAATTTTTATCGCTTCTACAATTTTGTTGTAGTCTTCCTATAGTTAATTTAAGTTTATCATTTGACTCCAATGAAAATGCGTGATTGAAAGTCTGTGATTGAGTTAGTTGTATTTGTTTTGCCTACATTGTACATTTTAGCTTTGTTTATCAAATTTGAGACCAAGTCTGCACAAATGTGTATGCAGTTCAATTACATAGTATCTACGATTAAATTCTAAAGTGAAATATTTAATTAACATAATTCATGGTGAATTTGAATGTTGATTTTATGGTTAATGATAATGTCGCTAGGGTTACAGTTTAAATATCAGTATTTCACTAGATATCGAATTTAAAATAGAAATATCAACACAAAAAAACGAATCTTACACTCGATCAATATTACAATAACATAATATAACTGCCGAGAATGTTGATACATTAAGTTAGGTAGAGATGTTTTTGTAAATTCAAAAGGAAATTGATATGTGTCAATATAATTCAATCATTTTACTTCGATTTTCTACTGCTAGATTGCTACTGTGATTTAATAATACCAAAATATCAAGTAAGTTGAATCAAACACTTATAGAAACATAATATTTAATTAATAACTGAATTTTTGTTTACAATAGCAAACAACTAAGTTACTTCGACAAAAAAAATCGATATCTAAATCGTTTTTATTAAGTAATTCCAAGAGGACTGATTGAATGTAAGTACTTTTTTTAATTATGATTTTATTATGTGTTTAATTGGTTTAACAAATTTAACATGTTCTTTAAAGTTATTCCATAAATGAATACTAAAACGTTTTTAATTAGTCGGTTGAATATTTTATGATAAAGTAATCAATAACTTAATTGTATACCAAACTGTTTGATGCACCAATATAAGTAATGAATTCATAAAAACTAAACACTTAAAAACAATTAATTAAATATAATACTTATGCCAGCCTGTGACAAAAAGCCATGTACTCTGTTGGCAGTAGGGGTACTCAAAAATCTTGATGGTGTTACCTAACTTAACTTAGGTTAGGTTAGGTAACACAAGCCAGGTTTTTGGGCACTCTTACTGCCACCAGGGTACTGGGCATTTTGTCACAGGCCCTTAAGCTAATTTATTTTAAAAATCAATTTATCAAATAATTTGACTACATATATATGATTCATGTGTTTCATTTTATTACGTCAGGACAAAGAATATTTCAATACAAAAGATAGACTAATACAATGCTTTTATCTCTTTTCCCACAACTTTAATTGCTTCCCACGTTTCTTTAACGGTAGGCAATATCAAACGAGCTGGTAAGGCAAATCCATAACGCCCAGTATCTGGTAATTCGACCGTATAAGCATATTTTATTCCAGCAGTTCCTTTTGCCCAATCATCTGAACCACCTGTTGCTACATCTATAAAAAAATTAATTCATATTAATTTCTAAAGAAAAACTACAACAGTTGAATGAAAATAATTTACATAAAACATTTGTTGATGAACCAATCGTATAACGTGTATTGTAAAGTGATGAAAGAGCATCAGTTGCCTTTTCAGCTAGTGATTTCTGGTAGGATATTAAAGAATTCATGATCGTTAAAACAGCAGTGTGAGATGAAGAAAACAACATTTTAACTTACCAAGTCTGAGTAATCGGATGGAAGTGCACTGGTGTATCCCCATGGTGTCAACCACATTTGTCCATAGGAATGGAATGAAAGATATATTTTTATATTGTCTTTATTTTGAAGAATAAAGTTAGAAATAGCTTTTGTTTCTGGTTCTGAGAATGCTTTTGCTCCGTGAAATGTATCTGAACATGGACTTGAACTACTGCCACCCTCTGGTGTGAAAAATAAATACGATTAACTTATTTTTTTGAAATAACTTATAAAACATTACGGTTCCAATGGAATCCGAAATTTCGATTTGCATCTGTTCCTTTACAGTTATATGCATTTGGAGAACGTGTTTTACGCCACATCCTTTGCTGAAAAAAAGGTTAACGATATAAAAATAAAAAAGAAACGTTTGTTTTTTTAAAATTACGTTGGTTTGGGAATATTCGTAGCCATCAGGATTTACTACAGGTAGAATGTACCAGTCAACATCATCAGATAAATTGGAATTTTCCTTGTCAACTAACTGTTGGAAATGTTTAGTTGAAATAATTTGAAAAATTCATTTTGCATTTAAAAATTTACTTGACTAATGACGTATGTTGCTGTAGCAGGTGCAATCCATTCTCGAGCATGGATTCCAGCATCAATCCACACAGCTGGTCTGTTAACACTACTTTTCGACTTTCCAATCTAATTAACAATTGACTATTAGGTGCATTAGAAAAAAAAATTATTGAAATATCTACATACCTTGATGACTTTAAGTGGACGTCCTTCGTAAGACTTACCAATTGTAATCACACTAACATTTGGATGAGATAAAGCTAATTCATCCATGTATTGATTGATCTTTTAATTTATTCATTTTGTTTATTAAAGAGAAACGTAGTTCATAAAAAAAGGAGGAATAAAAAATTAATTAAAAACTTAAGTTGGTGAAATTGATTGCTTATGCAAGCAACTTTTTTCATTAAATTTATTATTATTACTTCATGAACTTGATAATATTTTGTCCAACTCAGCGTTTTTGTAGTGCTTCTCGAATCAATGTGTTCAGAATCGTCATCAATAGTCTTATCTTCATCCAGCATTCTAATGAAATAAAAATTGATTCAAACTAATCTACGCAAAATTAAATGCAATTTAAATTTAAAAAAAATTAAGGTTTATTGTTATTTCAAAAGAATGGCATTAACTAAATGTCATTGCCTTATTTAATACAGTTTTTATTGTGTAAAATGAAAGCGGGTAAAAGCCCTTACTTTCCATATTCCAATTAAGGTTTAATGCTGTGGGTACCCTGTTAATCAATTAAAAGTTCCTCAAACTTTATTTGCATCAATGATTGTATTGATTGCCAGAAAAGCAAGTCTCAACTTTCTTACATTTCGATTTTCGATTTTTCTGTGTTACAACAGTTAATTTGAACTTTTTTCATTCTTATTAAGTCGAAATTTCAAAAACAATTATCTTAAAATTAGATCTAAAATTGGTTATTCATCATACCTTTGAACGTCGTCAATCATAATTGCATGAGGAATTTTCACTTGCTCGAGAAAGTCTATCATATTTTCAAATTCGTTTGGTGTAACCATGATATCAACGGAATTGTTTAAAGATCGTGGTTCCGACCAGAAATCGACCTGTAAATTACGCAGTGGATTTGTACTATTGGCGCTGTTAAAGCAATTGCAGTTTAAAATAAAAACTCTAACAAAGGAGTAATTAACGAGAAATAACGCACGAGGGAATAGCCAAAAGTAATTAAAAGAAATAAAATAAAATAAACCTTATCTGGCTCTTGTTGCTCTTGCAGCTGCTGAATTAAACGCAATTGGTTTTCGTCTTGTGGAAGTATTCGTAAAACTTTATATCTATGGAAACAACATTTATTTTAATATAAAATTCAAAATTGTAATAAAAAATAAAATTATTTATACAAATATAATATTAATATAAATATGATGTGCTGTTATTTGAGTGAAATGTGATAGTTAGTGACTTTAACAAAGCTAGTTATTTATCACATTGTATCCACATATACTATAAGGAAGTAGTGGCGACCTTATTTCAATAAATCTTAGGAATGTAATAAATATACATGAGCAAATAAATATACAATAGACATGTTTATAATGTTCTGGTATCATATAGTACGTGATACACCTGTTACGTTTATATTTATAGCTTACTGCATTATGTAATTGCACTTAAGATTATATTCTGCTACAAGATTTTTGTCAACAAACCCATTCATGGTATAAACTTACAGCTAATTACATGCGGGAAAATGAACATCTGCCCACTTAATTCTGAATTTAATTTGTAAGCAAATGACTATAAAAATTTCAAGTCATAATTGTTTAATTTTTTTTTCTTTTCATTGAGTAAATAAGTAACAAAGTACTAGGATGTTATGATTACATCATTATTAGATTGCATTTAAAGTTTGAATAGTTATTCTTGAAATATTAGAAAATAAAGCTTTCATAAAAGAAAAGAATGTACAGATAAGTAAAACAGTAGTAGAAAGAAAATTATGAATCTAATTGAATTTGAAAACTAACTTACCCATAGTAACTAATTTTTTGGGAATGGATATTTGACATAAACAATACCCAGCAAACGATTTCGAGGGAGTTCATGATGAATACTTGTCAAGCAAGCAGATTGACGTTGCATGCAGTGCTGCCAGACTTATATTCTACCCCGCATACGGGCTGGGTGATAACAACTCCTGATCCTCATCCTAGCAACAAATCGAATCAAAAGAATGACATACGAGGTACGAGCCTAAGATAGAAAAAAATAAAAAATAAAAAAAATAATGTCTGTTGAAACAGAAGTTACTATAGAAACATACGTAATTAAACAGGATACGAGTTACTATAAATTTATTTAAATTTTCTATCTGTAACCTTGAATAGATTACACTTTTAAAAAGACATCTGTTATGTTTATTCATGGATTACTTGATCACTAAGATCTCCCGAGTCGCAGCAGATGCAAATGATAAATGAATTTCCCATCTTGATAGTTTTCTCTTCTTTTCTGTTGAAATAACGTCACATGGTTCGCAACGAATCATCATTTGTTAAGTTGGTATGACAGATGTATGGATTTGTCTTATCATATCAGGTGCAGTTAATGTAACGTTAGTTTGCATTCTGGTAATTGATTGTTTTTTATTTATCTAATCATTGAATTTATTAATCAACAATGAAGAGACGTAATAAATAATAATAATGAATCAGAAGCGATTGTTTGTCAATTGGAAGTTTACTCATTTCACAAATGATTACTATACACAAGACATCAATAAACAGGAATATCGTCATGATCCATAAATCAAAATAATAATATGGTAGTACAAAAAATAAATACAACAATGTCTATACATAGAAAACATATTTACAAGAGCAAATGAGGAAAGAGAAGAAAAAAATTGTATTAAAAAGAAATATATTACAAATTCCTATTTCATATTTTCACTGCTGGTCCAACCCTAAAAATTAGATTTAAAAAAAAAGAAAAAAATCACAAATAAAATTAAATATTAATTTAAAATTAATTTACAAAAGAAGAAATATTACAGAAAAAAATTGGGTTGTTTTGTTTTTATGAATGGCGCCCTTACAAAAATAATTATTAAAAAAAAATAATCCCTGTGGTACATAAATATGACATTAATATTTTCATGAAATGCATAGTGATATTATGACCACCAGTTGGCACCATTTAAAGCTATTTTGTGGTAAGTCTTTTGGCTTGGCTTAACTATATGCCTAAATGTTTAAAAGTTAGCTAAACTTCAAACCAATGTTTAAGAGTGAATCTTTTAACATTAGTGAAATGAGGTCGAATCGAATCATGCTCTCTTTCTGGCGAAATTCCCAAAGCAATTTTCTATTTAAAAAAGAAAATGAAAAATAAAAATAATAAATTAAATTGCAATTTAAAAACTAGAAAAAAAAATTTACTTGTCGAAAAGTTCCTTTCGTTCTGCACAAGTAAAAAATAGCCCAAGCAGGAATGGCAGCTACTGATGTTAAACCAAAAATCCATCCAACAATTTCCGCCCAAGGTGGATATTCATATTCATTGTACATTAATGGTTGTTTAAACAATAATGCACATACAATCACTGTCTGTAGTAATGGAAAAATACAATGTAAATATTAATAACTAAATAAATAAATAAGAATGTTAAAAAAAGAATATGTACAATAATAAAACCAGGGCTTAGAATTTTCCAGCATATTCTCCAATAAAATCCTGGTCTAAAACCAAGCATCTCACTAATATCTTCTGAAAACCTGTCTAAACCTGAAACGAAAGCAGCAAATTAATAAATTCATACATTAATTTAATAAAATATCACAAGAAAATACCATAAAACCAAGCGACGACTATTGCTTCAAATAAAGCAGAACAAAGCAGAGAAATTCCTGCTGCATAAGTATCGAACCAGGTAAACACATAACCACCACCCTGTAAAACAAAATAAATATTGAATATATTTTATTAGGAGTGACTAGCCCAAGAAAATATGACACTGTTTATTTTAAGACAGGTCTTTAAACTACTTGTATTCCGTCATAAACATTTGATGCTTTCTTTTAACTGGAAAAAACTTCCATTACTTACTCTGGTCACGTTTAGAAGTGCGACAAAAAAAGAAGCAAACACCACAACTGCTGTGAATAGTTGTCTCAGATGGGGACATCTTTTGAACATATTGCGAAATTCATCTAAAAGTCCTGTAATAACACATTCTAATCCTCCCATCTATAAAAACAAACAAATTGTATTTGTTTAAAGTGAAAGTAAATTGAGAAGACTCACTGAACTGTCCATTCCTAGAGTTATGAGCATAAAGAAGAATAAAACAGCCCAAAATTGTGATCCTGGTAAAGTAGCAATTGCCTCTGGATAAACTTGAAAGACTAAACCAGGTCCTATTACCATAATATTGTCAATTAATTACATTTAATGTGAATTTAATATTTTTTAAATCACCTTCAGTTGCAACTTTTTCAATTTTAACACCTTGTCGCTGCGCCATGTAACCCAAATAGGTAAAGATAACTAGGCCAGAGAAAATACTAGTTAAGCTATTTACAGCAGTGGTAATTAGACAATCTCTGGGAGAAAGAAAAGAAAATATTTATTACAATTTAATTGAACATTTTTCTCATTAAATGTGCAGTTTTTTTCTATACCTGTAGCAATTATTATTAAATGTGTTGTAACTGGCATAAGACAAATGAACACCAAATCCAGCGCCAACTGAATAAAAAATTTGCACTGCAGCATCGACCCACACCTGGAGGAAAAACGCAATCATGTATGTTTGAAAGCAATCAGAGAAGCATTGAACGAGTCAAATTCTACCTGCGATTGACTCAATTGGGTTAAATTTGGTTTGACGAAGTACATGATCCCGTCGCCAGCCCCGGGTAATAAAGCGCCTCGAATTAGCAAAATAAAAAGAACAACATACGGCATCGTAGCTGTTACCCACACTACCTATTTATTTCGGGATGAAAATAAATTATTGATAAATATTTTTGTCTATTATACTTTTCTAAATAAATAAATGTATAATTATATGATAAAGTAAAAAATGTAATTGATAATTTAAACGTATAAAATGGTAAATGGTGTATGATTACCTTTCCAGAAGATTTAACTCCTTTGAAAAGTGCCAAATATAAGATGACGTAGACCAACATCAAACAGAGAACTAATTGCCACTTTAAGTCTCCAAGATCATGAATACCGTCACTGAGATGCAGTTCCAAAACTGCACGTCTGAAAAGTAAAGCTCACCAATAATTCAGGTTACACATTAATTGGTCCGATTCACTATAAATGCTGGTAAAAATAGCTAAGAATGAGACTGGATTAAATCACAAAAAGTCGAAATTTGTCAACTCATCGAAATGGCTCTTTACAAGTTCAAGTATTAGTGAATTGAAATAGTAAGTTGAGCACATTCTTAATAACTATTTGGAATAATAAAAACGAGATAAAAATTATGGATGCAAATCTGGGAATTAAACATAAAATGAACATGTGCACATCTTTTGTTTATATGCTCAATTATTTGAATTTATTATTTATGAATTAGCAATTTATGAGCACATTTAAAGTACAATGAATAATTAATAAAAGCAACATTTTTAATTACGCCTAACGGATAAGATTATCGCTGTTGACCTTTATTTGTTACCCGACAATTGTTCTATTAACATCGTCTTGTTTTCTTAATCAATATAAATTTTATTTCACAGGTTGAAGCAACATTTTGGATAATTACCTCTTTTTTATCTAACAATTTATTTCTAACAATAATATTTTATAACATCTATTTTCAGTTAAGTGTTTTTCTTCTTTATATCTGTTTTGTCTCAATAAGTGATCCCATTCCACTTTACAAGGAGAAAACAGTGAAATTCATGAATAATTTAAGGAGCGTAGTGAATAACAACAACAAGTAAGAGTAGTATCCAGGAAACGCTATTAGGCAAATTTTACTCACTCAAAATATTCTCTGGCAGCAGATGCGGAAGTAGGTGCGGCATCAATGAGATTATTTGTTGAATTTTCACTTTGAGATTGGTTTATGGACAGCGAAGTGTTAATCTGGCTGAAATTGGAATGGCCCCGACCATCCCAACAGAATTCCGTGTTCCACGAATTGTTGCAATGTGTCCAAGGTAATTCAGCAGAAAAGGACGAAAAGAGAAAGTAGAAAGACCAGCATATAATAACATTGTAGTAGAAAGATGCGTAAAACGCTACTAAAACGGCGCAAAAGCCGACACCTAAAAAAATAAAAAATAGTTTTTTTTTTAAAGAATATTTTTTTTTGCAAAGCCCACTTTTTGTCGAAAACAGGTTTTTATATAATAACCCATTAATAACATTAAGAAATGATAAACCTAATTACCTTTGAAAATAGGGCAAATCCTCCAGACACTAACTGGCCCTAATCTGTTGTATTGTCCTAAAACTAGTTCCATATAAAAGAGAGGAAGTGCTCCAAAAATAAGCATCAGTACGTAAGGGATGAGAAATGCGCCTAAAACGATAAATAAAAAAAAATTATTGCTTCAATCAAATGCAATTTTATTGACTTTACCTCCTCCATTTTTGTAGCAAAGGAAAGGGAAACGCCAAACGTTGGCTAAATCGACAGCAAAACCGATGATCGACAAAAGGAAGTCTGCTTTCTGGTCCCAAGTTTCTCTCTCCGGCTGCTCCCATTTTGTTTGCGACAATGATTCCAAAGCTTCAAGTCGCCCGTTACTTCGATTCACTACATCTAAATAATCAGCAAATAATTAAATCAAAATTAATACTTCTTTTCAATTTTTTCTTTAACAAAATGTATTGTTTACTTTAATTTTGCAAAGCATAATATTAGTGTATTTTTAGTGTAAATTTAAAATAAATTTATCATAAGCTTATCAAGTTTTGTAACATGTTTCTTATTTACTAGTAAAATCCTGTTCTAAATTCAACATATATGTTAAAAAGAGTTTTACGATCAGTTTAATACTTCCAGGATCTCGTCCATTTCAAAATCTCGGTTTTATTAGTTGATTGATTGTGTAAAAAACCAGATTTTTTTCAGTTTTAAGCTTTATTCTTTATTTTTATTTATTTATTATTTCTTTATTAATTCATTATTTCATTACTTTTATTATTTATTTATTTATTCTTTATTTTTCAATCTCGAATTTTTTAAAAATCTCTTTAAATCTCGTTTTTGATAATGGAATCTCGTTTTGCCGAGACCGAGATTCCGAGACTCGAAAATGAAAAATCGAGATGTACGAGATTACGAGACGAGCGAGACCTGGAAGTATAGATCATGACCCTTCTTATGCTTTCCTTCGAGTTTTGCCTATCAAAAGCATCGCAAATCCCGTTTAGGGTAGGGATCTTTTGAAACTTGAACGGACAAATAATAGTGAGTGATTCAACTCACGGAATAGATGGTTTTATTTCTTTGCAAAAAGTTGCGATTCTTTCTTGCCGCCAACCCCACCTGAAAAAAAAAATCACTTTTCTTGGCTGGGACTTTGAAACTACTCCAGGCATCTAGACTTGGCATTAATTTTAAGTTTTTTAAAAAAATGTTTAGTATATGGTCAGAATTTTAAATTGTTCAAAAGAAAGTGATTGATTTTGCAAACGTGAAACTATTTTTGAACTTTTATTTAATTTCTGAATTATAATAAAATTTAATGCAAACAATTTTTTCAATTTAATTTAAATTTTAAATCAAGCTTTAATATTAATTCGAGTTTATTTTTCGTTTCAATTTATTATTAATGATTATATTGATGACGATTCTCAAATTATAAAATTTTCAGTGTCATTTTTCCTGTACTTAATTGATTTACACTTGAAATGATTTACTTAACTTCTGCACTTAAAATCAATCCACAGAAGGTTATCTAGTTATTTTAATTTTTCCTAACTTTTTGGTCTTGAACTGATTACGTAATAACGTGTCATAATTAATTATTAGCCTGTAAATTTGGCTTGACAGAAAATGACGCCTAACAGTCGCATGTAGGATCCTCTTATCAATGTCAAAATCAAACACAAAAAAAAATATAAAATTTTTTTCATTAGCCACATATCATATCTAAGTAAAAATCTTAAGTGAATGAAATTTAAACCCATTCAGTTCCCGACGTGTGATGACATAAATAATGGCACTTTCAAGGCCAAATCCGACTATCTTTATACACATCGAGGTACAGAAAAGTTTTGCTTGTTGTATCAAATTTTATGACCAAAAAAACGTAAGTAAATAATTTATTTTTTCAATTGCGTGTTACGTAATTTAATTTTCTTTCAAGTCTTCCAATATAGAAAGTAATTTCATCAGTTTATAATCTCATTCAAATTTAATTTGTAGCTTAAGCTAATCAAATTACATAGACAATCTAAATGCATATTTATTTATGGACTAAAATGAAAATTGGCGAAGGGGCATATGCAGACTTTTAGTAATACTGGCATTTATCCAACATAAAAAAAAGATAAAAAGCCACAGTCAAGTTGATTGAACCCTTCTGTGGACAACACATTCCCGCACGAACACCTTAATGCCTCACTTACACCGCCAATTAGAGAGTTATAAATACTCTCGAGTTCAGCTGCCCACTACACACAACTGTTATTACATATGATTCTTACTTGGACATAAGAATTTAATTTGCAATAAAAGTAATAAGAAACCATATATCAAGTGGTTTGATGTTTCCTTACCTGCTGGTAAAGCGGACGTATAATAAACATCTTGATTTGCAGTAGATTTTCCTATCCTTAACCATTTAGGCCAAGAAGGTTTTTTTAAACTGACAACAGTTTTTGTTTTGCACAAATTTGGCACAATAGTAGTAGCACTGTTTGATTCTCGACGTGGTTCTATCGATTGACCGACAGTCATTTCTTTACTGCAATGACCAGGAAAGGAACAGGAAGTGTCTTTCGTTGTTACTTGTTGTTGTTGTTTGAGTTCAAACTCCTCATTAGTTGGCACTCTATTATCCGTGTTTCTTAGAGGTGTTGACTGGTCTGTTTCAAGTATTGGAGTGTCTTGAGACATACTGTCAAAGGGAAGAATTTATTTATTAGAATTATTTTGACTGATTAGCAGAAAAATAAACAAATTTTGTATTTCATTTTAATTTTTTTTTAATATAGATTTTTAACTAATTTGTTCGTTCCAGTATTGACATGGGGTTGCATTTCCAGTGACAAGGGAACACATAATTAAAAATATAAAGAGGTAAAGAGAAAAAAAATCACATTAAGCTCTGATTAAGAGACTCAGGTTGCACTTTTCAAAATGAATTTCCGTTGTAGACAGGGTTTTCTGCAGAATGTCAGTAGGTGTCGTATTTTGTTCTCAGTTTCCGTTCAAATTAAAAGCTACCCCTTTCAACACCAAGTGCCTTTTTTCACGCATCCTGAATTTATCTCCTTCGTGATCAATCTTCCAATTCACTTACAATTTTCAAATTAAAATCTAAGATGCGTTTCAAATTTTAAAGCAGAACCTAAATTCTAGAAAATATTTCCCTTTATCAATATTATAAATGCTGCTTTTAAATATTCAACAGATACAGAAGCAATTTTGAATTTTCTATGCAAAGCAAATATGCAACTTTGAAAATCAAATTAAACTTTATATTTTCTCTCTGGGAAATATTTTTCTATATTATTATTTATTTCTTGTTTATTGTTATTATTGATTTACTAAAAATAAATCAAGCTATGGATTATTTTACATTAAAATTGGTAAAACTGAACTGACTCTCTTTAGCCACCAACAGCTGGTGTAATGTCTGACTTTTAGCTGTAATGACTCTTCCTAAGTCACATAACTTTGCTGGGTGTCATCCATATTGATTCAAAGCTAACGAAGAATTGATAAATGCAACATATGTTTCTCCATTAATGTGCACAGAATTCAAATCAGTTTGGCACAGTTTAGGTAAAATTATTATTAAAACTTGAAGCAATATTGAAAAATTTCAATTCCAGAATACAAATCGCTGATACTAATGTGTTTAATAGGTTTTGTATACAATAAACACTCATTTATTAATGAATCACTACACTGATTGCGCCATCCTGGCTGAATGTAGTCACATGTCTATTTTATTCGTAGTTGTTCATATATAGTCTATAAATCATTGCTGTTAAATGATTTAAATGTAAATAATTTAAAGTATTAGAAATTATATTTAATTGTACTTAAATTATTTGGATAGTAATTAACTTTTATTGATTGTCGAATTAGTTTTTCCAATCAGATGATACTAATCAATTACAACCAATTTGGAAGTAGGGTCCGGGATTAGCAGTCACAAAACCAATCAATTTTTTTCCTATTACCAGCAATATTGATGATATGTAACATTATAATAGTGATTTTTATTAAGTTATCAGATTTTTCTAATATTTTTTTTAATATTCGAAAAATCTAAAAATAGAAACCATTTAATAATTTCAACTTGTAATGTAAACAAATAGGTGTTATTTCTTCAGTTTGTTTTCAAATCTGCTATGTTATTTCCCACATCACTGAGCAGTAGAATCTATTAAGTATTTCCTCATTGAATCGGCCACCTTCGTGGGACCCTCGATTTATATCCGGCTTATTGCAGTGCGACTAACCTATTCGCTAACGTTTTTCAGAAAAAAATTGCTTTCAAGTTGTTGTATGATGTTTGGAGTTGAGTTAATATAATTTAGGAATGTAACCATAAATTAGATAATGCAGTACCAAAATTAGAATTAATTTAATAAATAATAATAAACCAACTTACCGTTTACTTTGAAAATCAATTTCCGTTACATAGAAATTAGTTTGGTAAACACTTCTTATCAAATCGAAACTCATAAAAAATTATCTGAAGTTTTAGCGCACTTGACACACAATCTATATTTTTTTTCATCATAATCGACTCGGTTTACATACAGTTGATAAAGAATTCTATGAATAGTTTTATGAACGAGTTTGCGGCGAAGAATTTTTCATAAAATACATTAAAAGTTTCGATGCGCGTTTTTAATGAAAAACAGAATAGAAGCCAAGGCGAAATTATGTAATAAGTGAACGTGATGATATTTCCATTGGTTTAATCAAATGGCCTTGTGCTGTTAGATGCTAATGAAGAAGAACTAAAGTTTGCCAATAAAGGAATTTGCTAGCAATGTTTGGACATATGACCCTAAGCAACAAGAAGTGGTAATATCACAAAAGGAAATGAATTTGTTGTCTTTAAGAATACTGGAATTACAGATATATTGGAATTGTACCTCATACACAATAAAAGATAATGAAATGATTCATTTCTAATCTGAAACTAAAAGGATTTCCCTACTTGAACAAGATTAGTTATTAATATAAAATCTTTGTTTATATTTTTCTCGCTTGTTGATATTGACGATATTTCTACAGTTTGATAAGTCAACATGATATCACATTTCCCTGATAACCCATCGAAATTTGTTAGCTAATTTCTAGTTTGATGGATAACTGACAGCTCAGCTTTAATGACGACAGCAACAGGCGGGAAGATAACAGGTGTCACCAACCACATGGATTCAACTGTTACTTTACAAGTATAAAGTGTATTTGAAATTCTGAAAAATGTTTTGAATGCCAAACGACAAGCTACAAAATTTTTACGATAAGCGAAATAAAATTTTACTCGCTGTTTGAGGAAAATGCAGCGTTTGATATTAATACTTTGTCACTAATTTGCTCACTATTATGTTGTTAATGAGTCGATAAAAGTTTTAATGAAGAAATAAAATGTATAAAGCTCTATTCTTTATATTTCTGCATATTTAATTCTCACACAATGGACATCAAGAAAGGCGGTGGACATCATTATCAATTTTCTTTCATTTTAAATGTATAAAATCGAGTTAGTTAAATTGAATTGATTTAAAAAAGTAAAACTGCGATTACCATTAAGAGCAGCATGAAAAGAACACAAAATAATAGACACGTGGGGTAAGGAAAATTATAAAAATGAAGTAACATTTTAAAAGGATATTATAAATGTAATAATAAAAAACAAAATAAAGTTAATACAAGATAAAAAAAAATAATCGCATTAATTAACATTAAATAAACAATGCAATTGACGTTTTATGCATTTTGTGCGTTTAGCTATTCTTAAAAAAGATTGGACGAAAAAATATTTAAAAACAAGAAAAAAATACGTACATTGTTTATGTAGAATTGTTGAATTTGTCGGATTTGGAAAGCCCCCATTCCTGGTTCCCGTGCATGACTGACTTCTGCTTATTGTTGCTGTCCCGCGCGCTGATGATGTTCGCAGTGAACCAATGCGAAGCGAAATGAGGATGCTGCTTTCCGAGCTGCCTGAGCTGTGCTGAGCTGCACAAAGTGCTCGTCGAAGCTGCGGAGCAATCCCAGCTTTGACTAAAAATACGTGGGCATTTTTTTTGTCCTGCCTGGACCACTGTGTGACGTGTATGTGTGACTGTGCCGATCAAAAGCTGTTCAAGGCGAATATTTTCGGATTTTATTCTTCTTTTCACGTGTCAGATTGATCCACAAAATAAAAATGAAAAGCAAAAAAAATGAAAAGATAATTAAAAATGGATCTACTTTGTGTTTACTTATTGAATTTTTAAAGGCTTACAATTGCTTTTTATTTTTTTTGTTGAAATTTTTATCTATAATTGATTTAACTTTATTTTTGAGTTGTTTTTTCTTTTCTTATCTTATTTTTATTCTTTTTAATTTTTATTTTTTTTTAGTTTTGTTTTTGTTATTTTTTGTGAACTTTATTTTTAGATTAGATTTTGTAATAAACGTTGAATTTGTGAATAATATTTGTCTGGTTCGTCAAACTTGAGTTCCTGGAAGTAAAGTTAACTGTGGTTTTGATTTATTAAGCAAAAGTTGTGCTGCTTCTTGGAAATTTATTTTAAATTATTACTTGCTTTCTTGTGAACTACTTACTAAATCGTTTACTAGTTTTGTTGCACTGTTTTAGCGCCAGTTGTCCCTAGTTGCTCATTAATTTTTCTATCTGGAAGCTATTCGTTTAGCATAATATGTGCCTTCAATGGTTTAATGCTAAATTCCAAGCCGTTCAAGAATGAACCTCTTCATAAATCCGGAAGAACTTTTTGATTAACTCATGATTTATTTATAGCATCACTTTTAATACTGTACAGATTATTAGATAATTTGTTTTTTAAAATAATTGAATATTATTTAAATACCATAATACAAAATTTTATTTTTGTTCTCATTTATATAATAACTTCAGCACAAGTTAAACTCGAGCAACTTTTTATTCGTTCAACTTACGTGTTACGTAATTTTATACTAGTTTTCATCAAAGCATACATTATGATGCAACATATTTGTTGTTGCATCCTGAAAGTCATTGACATTTATTGTAAAACATGTGATGAAAACATGTGGGCAGAAGAACATGTTTTATTTTTTAATAGAAGCTCAGTTTAGTTTATTTGTTTCATTTTTTTTTTTTACAGATCTATAATAATACAAAATTAAAATTTAAGCAATTGTCACTTAAATTTGTTGCTAGTTTAAATTTTCTTTTGGATGACTTCATAGATAAACTGAAATCGGAAATGCAAATGTAATTCTAAAAATAAATATGTACCTGCTGATTATGTCTGGCTCTGCGCTCTTAGGAACAGATCAGGTGGTTAGTCATAAGAACAATACTCACGTACTTTCCCTCGTGCAAGTGACATTGACATAATGGCAAAGAGGAAATAAATAAACAATAAACGACTCATCTCACGCGCTTCTGTAGTGCGCCAAATACAAGTTGGTTTAGTCATATTCCAAAGTTTTATTCCCAGATAAAGTCTAAAACACGTCTTAGGGACATCCTTGGAACTTCTAGACATCTAGTCATATCTTAAAGACACCAAATGGACGTTTGTGCTAATAAGTTCTATCTTGTTAAATTGAGGGTTTGGCACTTGATGACGCTATTACTGATTTTTTTTCTTTTCTATACGGCGTCATTCAGAAAATCAACTGCGTATATAGTTTGTTTACAAACACTGCATTATAAATTTATTTTTTTCTTTGAGCAAATAATAGAAATGCAGTTTGACAAATATTTAAATGATGTGAATTGACAGTTGATGATGCCTGTACGTAGCGTAAATCGAGATTTTATATTTAAATATATTAAATCATAATGTCACTTTGCAACTGCAGCTTATATTTACTTGCGAATTGTGATGCAGTACTTTAAGTCGTCATAATCCTCTTTCTCATCTTCATTCACATAATCCGATTATAAAAATCAATAACTATAAACACGAACAAAAGAATTTTATTTTGTAACAACAGAGATTCATATTCGTATAGATTTTGAGCAATAATGAGGAAATTTCAATAACCAAATCATAAATCAATAAGTTGAGATTATGATAAGGTTTCGCTCTTTATGGACAGCGGAAATGATTTTAATACGAATTTTCTATTGCTTATTGTTGTTTTCTTTCTTCTTTTATGAATTTATGTAATGAATTAACAAAAATTCTGACAACAGAAGCAAGGTAATTAATTTCGTCTGATTGCGCCTCTACAACCAAATTTAATAATGCATCAGAGTAAGAAAAAGAATAGAATCTTCTCCTCTTCTATTACCGTTCATTTTGATTTCCGTCATCTGGTGGTTAGAGAAGTTTTTTTCTTTTCAGGGACAAAGCCACTTGAGTAGCAGCAAATGGGGATTCATTAATTTGAGATCCACTTCGCTTCACGACTTGACGACTTTTTTTTCTTGTATACCAAGCGGGTAATTAATACTTCAGACAAGATTTTGTTCTACCACAAATGATTTTCGAGTTTGGAGTGGAAATGCAGTTTTAAAGACTAAACTGACAAGACTTTTTAACGTCTTTTTTTGCTCATATTCATAGTTATGCTAAAAGTATTAAATAATATTGAGCAAAAAAGGAAAAATATGTTTATTTAAAATGAAATTAATTTTAAAATAAAACTGATATATTTTTCAGCCATATTTAATCTTAAATCACTCCAAAAGGCAAAAATTTTTAATTTAAATATTGCAGTAACACAGACTGACCCACCTCAATTATTGTTATTTGCGATGGCAATAATATTTGAAATTTGGTTTATCATCTTGCCAGTAGGCGGAGATACATGCTTAAGCAAAATGGATTCACACAGTCGATGCTACTGATGGATGTCATAATATTTAAAACTTTCTGATAATTAGAAGGCAAAGAATCATTTAATTGAAAAAAACTTAATCTAGGTGAACAGTATAACAAATAGATTAAATGCATTCAAATAATGTACTGGGGTTGTTAGCTGAAAATTATATTTCATCGAGTGAAGATGAGAGCTCAGAAAGTGAACGTGAAGTACTTAAGAGAAAACGTGAAGAATCACCAAAGGAATTTAAAAAATTAAGAAGCAATGAAAGTAAAGACGAGGAATTTGAGACAACAATTATCTCTGGGTAATTTATAATTACTATATTTCAATTTAAGTATTAAAAGTGACAAGATGGCATTCAGATTTATATTTATGAAATTAAATTAAAATTATTTTAATTTAAAATATAATCTTGTGTTTGAAGAATTGAATTTTGCTATCTATAAAATAGAAAGGTGTAAATAGATTGTGCAGTGTCTTTTGTATAAGGAATTGTTATCGGTCGCCAAATATCTTGTGACGTACGTTTTAAGGTAATTTGTCAATTGGCCAGATAGCTGGGCCATGAATATAGTCATTTTATTGGCATGCAGTCTGCAAGAATAGTTTCACAATACTTGCTCATTGCCATTATTTAACTGCACATTTTCTCTAAAAATTAAAGAAAAATTAATTGCAATTTTTGCAAAATAAAATCAAATGCAAAACATATATCTATCTTATTAATTTATTTTCTAATTAAATAATTTTTATTGCACAAATAGGAAACTGAAAGCTGAAAACCTGTCTCGTCTTCCATTACCATCATCTATTAGCACAATGTTTTCTAACCAAATTGGTCAACATAAAGATAATCCCACTGACCATCAAGGAAGAGTTCGAACATTTAAACACGAAACTGGAAATTGGGCATCTTTTGTATACGTTTCTTGTAAGCTATATATATATATATAGGTATTACTGTTGCATACACTTTAATTTTTTTAAATAATACTTAATATTTTTTACAGATGAACCAAAAGATATTTTCCACACATTAATAAAATCTATTTTAAAAATTTGTTCGACATATAATATCATTCTTGAACCATTTGAAGATTTACATTTAAGTATTTCAAAAACAGTGGTTATTCGACACCATTGGATCAAAACACTAACAACTGAACTACAGAAAAAATTTTCTCATTTCAATAAGTATTTTATCTATGAATTATCTTAAAGTTTGTAATGAGGGATAAATTGAATCTATTTTCCGTAACAGGTTTTTAGTATGCTTGAAATCGTTGGAAGTTTACACAAATGAGGATAGAACAAGGTGATATGTATCTAGAAAAATAAATTTCAAAATACTGTATTTAAGTTTAAATTTGATTTTAATTTAAAATTTAAAAATAGATCGTTCATAGGAATGAAAGCTCATGTTGGCTACTCAGAATTGAAGTCAGCTGTTGATTTAGTTGATGAATGTTTTGCAGAATTTAAATTATCGCCATTTTATAAGGTGGGGATAATTAATTATCAATTGGTTAGTAAATAATATATTTTTATTTTTAGCCACCCTCTTTTCATGTCAGCCTTGCTTGGTGCAATGGTGATTATTATAATAAATTGACACAATTAATACCACATTTGCAGGTATATATTTATAATTTTTTTTTAATTTGGTAAAAGTACTATTGTCTTATTTTTTAATTTTTTCCCCGCATAGGAAATTTGTGAAGATTTTGTTCAAAAAACAGCCGACTATAGAAATATTTTAGTAGACAACTTGAAGTTTAAAACCGGGAATAAAATTTACACAATTAATCTAAAAAAATAAATAATTTCAATCACATCAAAATTAAATTTTTATTAAACAAATAAAAAAAAAAAACAGTAAAATTTATTTTTTGAGCATGTTAATCAATACAATGAGTTGCCTCAAGTTAGTAAATCAAATTATTTTCTATTTTTTTTGTTATTTACAACGATCATGGGCAATAGAAATAATAAAATTTTATTTTCTTATCATCTGCCAAATTAATTTTAAAATTGTTACAATGTAACTGCGCTTTTAACAGGTACATTATTATTAAATGGTACATGACTTTATGGTTGGTGTGAGTGATTAAATGAGAATAAACATGGATTAATTGACATTTTTTTCGAAAATGTGTTCATGAATGTTAGCAGGTTAAAATTTTATGATAAAAAAATGTCTTGAAGTGATTATAACCGTTAAACCGTATCAAACTTGAATATAATTAAATTCTTAATTTAAGAATTCTAAATTAATCCAATTTGTAACTTGACTTCTTAGTCAGATTTATTAGAATTTGGATTTCCATTCAATGCGGGGAAATTTAAAATTAATAACAAGCCAGCCCAAAAAATACCAATGAAACAAACGATAACTGAAAAAGCAAATATGTATTTGCCGAAGTTTAATCGTTTGTGTTTTGAATGAAGGTGTGAGGGTGAGTTATCAATTTCATCATCTGATACTGTATCTTCTATCGTATTAAACTTCTGATAACTTCGATGTGCTGCGTGACTCTAAAAGAGAAATTAAAATATTATAAATTTAATCGTTACGTATGGGCATATAGATAAATCTTACTCTAATTTCATTAATTGTAGGATATCTTCCAGCTGTTTCTCTAAAACTTCTTGGAGATATATCCAATGATGATTTTACCAATTCAGCCTGAAATAATAATATTTTTAAAAAACTAATTAAATAATTACAGAAAATAAAAATAATTTTCAAATTACAACTGCTGAGTGTTTCTCCTGTATAATGCCATTAATCGTTACTTCAACCGGTTTAATCGACTTTTCTAATTTCTTAACCTAATAACAAGAAAAATTAGAATTACTACGCAATTAAATGTTTAATTTTTATTTTATTTTACTGTATTTATGTTTAAACTGCGACTTCTACTTCTGCTATTGCTGCGTTTAAATTCCTCTAATGATTGTCTTGATGTTCTAGATTTTCTTGCTGGAGTGGATTTATTAATAAACCTTTCCAATATTTCTGGGCAATTCCTAAGATTTTCTGCTGGTTCCCAAGAATCATATTCAGATCCATAACCTTTCCACCTTACTAAATATTCGGTATGCTTCTTCCTGCTTCTTGACCCTAAAACTTTTTCAACCTATAAGTTAAGATTAAAAGAATAACATTTCACTATATTTGCAAATGTTTGTAAATGCATTGGTGACTTGAGTGATGCTTATGTTCAACCTTGACAAGCATAGCAACTAGCATGGATATGGTTGCGGCAGCATTGTTGGTCAATTTTTTAATTGGATTGGATTATCGTGTAAAAAATTGATCAAAGTGCGCTATTATGAAAGTAATTACCTCGAATTCGTCATCGGACATTCTTGATTCAAATCAACGCCAGACAATGGCATGACTGTTTCCAGACATTGTAATTGAGTGTTTTGTGTATTTTTAAATGCTTAAAAAAATTACATAAAATATTGATATTAATTTTAATAATAATTGAACAACAAATGTAAACAGTAGTAATAATATTCACATTAATATTATTGATACAACAAATTAAAACTACTAATTGCATATCTGTATGGTAGATCGTAAGTTTCTCCTGGTTTTTTACACGACAGTGCTACCTTGTGAGAGAAGTTAATATTATTATAATATTTGATGATTTACTGTATTTATGTATCAGTTTTTATTTACCCGCGAAGTTTTTTATAATTTAGTACAGATTCATTACTAATTTTATTTTTTTTCTTTTGTTATTTGAGTCAATTTGGTATCAGAGTATAACTATATGGCACATAACGTAATAGCGTCAATCGTCATCGTCTGGCAGCAGATTAGATGGAATAGTTAGTGTAATGGCGCGACATTTGTGGTGTGTATCCCATGTTTTTGAATGATTCCAATTTTTATGCGTTCATTAGCAACGCGGGATGGATAGCTACATCATATTTATTTCACTTGAGATTTCTACATTGAAAGATATAATTAACGGTCTTCAATGTCGTTACAAAAAACTCATATCTGATTATAAAAATCAACAAATGGTCTTGACCAATAAAGATTCAACTGCATCACAATCTAGGACTGTAAAAATAATTGATTTTGTAGATTATAATACTTTTCATGCTGAAAATATTGTCTGGAAAGATTTATATTCATATTCTTTTGATGTTTCAAACCCAGAAGATGATGAAACGTAAGCATATATCTTTACTTGCTGCCAGTTTTCTAAACTACTAAATTTTTAAAATGTTTGAAATTTTGCTTAGGAAAAATCAAGATCATCTAACTAGCAACGAATTGTCAGAATGTTTATATAAGTTGGCAGATTCCTTGCCACCTCCAGGTATTATTTGCATAAGATTTAATAGAAACATATGGTTTTAATATTTGTTTTGAATTTGGTTAGGTTCATGTCACGTAGACATCATTTGGCAGTGGAAGGAAATTGATTTTAAAATATGGTAATAATTTTTACACACAAAAGTATGAACACAAATGAATTTTAACAATTATTATATTAATAGCGATAATTTAAAATTATATGGATCCTTAAAGAGGTTTATTTCTTGGCATAATGGGTATTTATATGTAATACAAGATTCGGGAGGAACAATTAAGGATTCTAATGAATGGATTGAGATGCTGGCTGGTGAAATTGTTACAAATTCATATCTTGTTGAAATATACAATCCAAGGTTAATGTTTTGGAGAGGAAGTGTTTCATTATATGACAAACACGTATGTATTTTTTTTAAATGATAATTCAATATCACTCACATTATTTATTTTAAAAATATACAGAACGAAATAAGTCAGACTTTATTTGGATTTCATCTCGTTTCTGAGCTGGATAATATATTTAATGGCAAGGTTTTTGCTAATGAAGAAGATGGTGACATGAATGTGAGTTTGTATAGTGGTAAGAATAAGAGATTCAATAAGACTGAATTAATTTTTTTTTTCGTAGAATACAATTTATTTTTCATCAAATATGGAAATTGTATCCGAATGTGATATCAATTCTGTTCCTATTTATATTATCACTCCAAATACCTATAAATTAACAGTGAAATCAAACAGTCCTTTAAGGGAAAACTCAACTGAATGGTTGAAGAAATTAAATTCCCAAGCCAAGGTTTTAAAAGTTTTTATTTTTTTTTTGCAGTTGTTCATTTATATTTGATTAATTATTTTTCTAGCTCGGATTAATTGTTCGTCTACATTATAGTACAAGTTTTACTTTAGATAATGATAGCTGCTTTAGTCCAACGACCGAGAGTTGGAAAAATGTTATTAAAAATCTTCAACTTAATAAGGGTATGATTATATATTATAAATATAATTTTTTTAATATATATTTTAATTCTAAGTTATTTTATTCTAGTTTCCCTACCACATTTAGGAAAACATACCCAGCAACTTAATTTTCTCATGGTTGGAGATGGATCCTGCTTACAAAATGTGAAACTTCATCTTTTACAAACGTCGTACCCACTTTTAGGGTTTTTAAATGAAAGACTGGGAATTCAAGCTAAAATTATGGAAATATCAAGAGATGCGGCAGATACTTGGATACCAACACTAGAAGCTCTACCTTATTATGATACTGAGTGTATTGCTGATGCGTTAGCAGTTGTAAAAGAAGTCCAATCGAATGTTTTGACTTACTGGAAAGGTAGGTTTTTTCTTTTTTCAAATAAGTAAGACTTTTTTTACTTATTATTGTTTGGTTGATTTTAGCTAAGTTGGACGAAGGTGATGATTTGCCTGAAATAAATTCAGAAAATATTCGTCACGTGTTTGTTAAGGCAAGACAGAAAGTGCTTGAAAAGCTTATAGATCAAAGTACTAAAGCATTAAGCCTTGTGAATGTAATAAATGAAAAAACTCAACCTCGAGTTTATGCACCAGGTATTTTGTGTTATTTATTTATAATTATTTATTTGATTATTATTTTTTCTCTAGAAGTTTTGCAGAAATCTGATAAATGGCCTGAAAGATTATCACTTAAAAATATTCATTATGAAGAAGGAGTATTTTCAAAGACTTCACTTCTGGATTTAGGTATAGTAAAGATGATCTGTTAAATTACACTTAGAAATATATATTTTTTAATTTTAGTTTCTGACAATGGTAAATATTTTTTGATGTGCTTTGACAAGAATGGAAATGCTAAAACCAAAAGAAAATTATCTAAATTCGAGAGCAATGTAAGTGTGTAGATTTCTCTTCTCAGCAAAGGAAAATATGCTAAAAAATATTACTGTATTAATTATTATTTTAATTTTAATTTTAGACACAAAGTAGGCATGCAAGTAAAACAAATTCAGATGAACCCTATTTTCCAGATATTCAGTTAGTATTTTATTAATGTGATCATTTGTCCCGATTTTATTATCTTTCCTATTAATTCATAAAATAATGAATTTAATTTTGCTATTTACTACATTTTTGTAAGGTTTGTTTTATTAAATTTAAGATAAAAAGAAGTTACTGTAATTAGCAAATGTAAAAATTTATATAAAAATACTGTTTTTCATGTTAGAATAGAATTATTATTTATTGAAATTAACGTTTTTTAAGTCCCATCAAAATCCCCAAAAGCCGAAGAATAAAAATGGTCACTTTATATTAGATTATAATTTAAAGTGAATTTTAATTATGACTTTTTTCAGTTACAGCAATGATGCAGAAAACGTAGAAAGCACAGAAAATGATGTCAATTTTTATCAGTCTAAATATATAACTGACGAAACGGCATCAATATCCTCTTCAACTGTAAAAAGAGTTAGATTAAGACCTCGGATCAGTTCTGACACTTCAGATAAAAATTTGTTGCGGCGCAGTCCTCGGGTCAAAAAATGCTCTCAGAATTCATCCTCTGCCAAAGCTGTTACGAGGACAATGAACGAAAGTAACAATACAATACAAAGTTTTACTCCTTCATCTGTGAAAATTCAAGACAGCAAAAAGATCTCGTATGCTTGTATTGAACATTTCCTGAGAATGTAAAATGTGATGTTTTTATTTATTTCAGAAAAATTGTGGAGATTAAAAGTGCAAAGAAAAAAACAAATCATAGAAGACATAATTCTATTCAAAAGTCTGCGGTTAATGACATTGCCAATACCATATCAGAACATCATAAAATGGTGAAGAAATTAGTTTTTTAAACATTTTTTTCGTGTGTTGGATAAGAATTTATCAATTTTTTTACTTTTAGAAATTACGAATTGCAGTATATGATGCTCTTGAAGAACATGGAATTGCTCGAGAGAATCCAATATTTAATGCTTGTGGCAAAAGATTATTCTCAATTTGTAGGACGTTTGCTCCAGATATCGTTGCTGGTTCAGGGAGAACAAGTGAACAAATGAAACTAATAGCAAATTCGCATGTCAAACAAGTAGTTTAAATTGAATTAATTATTAGTATTAAGATAAAACCAATTTTATTTTGTTTTAGGTAATAGACTTCGAAAGCCAGATAGAACCATACAGGAGAAAGTCGTTGCCTTAAATTATTTTCTGTGTAATTTTAAATCACGTTTTTAAACTATTTGTAAACATAATTAACAATTTTTTCATTTAAATAAATATTGTTTATATAATTGTTTTTCTTTGTTATAGAAATTTAAGATAATAAATAACATTACATTATATTGCGTCATTGTCGACATCAATCAAGGCCATCGTTTGGCTGAATAATAAATTTAAAAAATACAATCTGTAGCTGTAAAAAAAATTGTTTATGTATCGCCATCTAGTGAGAACTTTTAAAATAACAACGTTTCTTTTAGTAGGAGGTTATGCTCAGATATCCGGTTTAGTGGCGCTCTCTACTTCTTCTACGAATATTTAACCTTTGAATCAACTGCTTGCGGGCTTTGATACACCACGTTGTTGCACCAGTATCAGTCAATCACTTATCCCGTAGACCAGTGTACGTTTAAAGGGAACATTAAGTAATTTCTTAAAATCAATATCCAACGGTTAGAAACATGGCAGTTCGAACACAATTTGAAGGAAGCAATGAAGTTGGTGTGTTTTCTAAATTAACAAATAAGTACTGTTTAGTAGCTATTGGTGGTGCTGAAAACTTTTACAGGTATTTATTGTGAAACTTTTCATATATTATTGTAAATCCATTGATTATAATTTTATATAATATTAATTAGTGTTTTCGAGAGCGAATTAAATGATACAATCCCAGTCGTTCATACATCAATTGCTGGATGTAGAATTATTGGTCGAATGACCGTAGGTGAGAATTGGATAATAAAATTGAGATTGCATAACTTTATTATAAGTGATTATTATTAATAGTTATTTTCTTTTTCTAGGTAATAGAAAGGGTTTACTTGTTCCAAGCACAACAACTGATCAAGAATTACAACATTTGCGAAATTCTTTACCTGATGAAGTTAAGATAATGCGGGTAGAAGAAAAATTATCTGCTCTTGGAAATGTGGTGGCATGTAATGACTACTGCGCACTTATTCATCCAGATTTAGACAGAGAAACTGAAGAAATTTTAACGGACGTTCTTGGAGTTGAAGCGTTTAAGCAAACAGTTGCAGAAAATGTTTTAGTTGGAACATACTGCACGTTAAGTAACCAAGGAGGCTTGGTATGAATGTTCTCTTTGTTGAGTAATAATAAATGAAGTAATTAATAAATATTTTTAATTTAGGTACATCCAAAAACGAAGGTAGAAGAACAGGATGAATTATCATCTTTATTGCAAATACCTTTAGTAGTAAGTAACAATTTATCTCATTGGCAGTTGCCGATTATTTTAACTTTTTTTTATATAGGCCGGAACTGTAAACAGAGGTAGCTCTGTGATCGCTGGTGGGATGGTTGTGAACGATTGGTGTGCTTTCTGCGGTTTAGATACCACTGCCACAGAGTTTTCGGTGATTGAAAGTATTTTTAAATTGAATGAAGCCAGGCCATCAGCCATTACAACAGAAATGAGAGATTCACTTATTGAAAGGTGACTTATTCAAAATGTATTTTTTTAAATATACGGATACTATTAACACTATATTTATTTTATTTACAGTATGGTTTAAACTCGATTAGTGCAATGGTGATTAAAATGATAATTTTCTTTATAAGAATAAATATCGATTTAAAGTGAGATGTTTAATTATTCAGTGAAGGAATGTTAGTGTTTGCTGCAAATCCATTTGAGGGTTGAATCTGTTTGGAGATCAACTAATTTACCCACAGATCTCCATTGACATTGGCATGCATAAGCTCTATTACCTAAAAAATACAATTTGTTAATAAATTGATATAAATGTATTACAAGTAATAATTTTTTGCCTTTCTTTGGTTTAAGTTTTGGTCTTAATCGCTGAAAATCAGGCATGTTGTTTCTTAAAAATAAGTAATCGACATCCGTAGACCATGAAAAGTTGTCAAACCACATTACGTTAAAATCGCATTGCAAACATCGAAGAGCATCACATGCTCTGTAAAAAAATGTTGATTTTTAGAGATTTTTTGTGTTAGATGTTTCGAATATATTACTTAGTGCCAGAAGTAGACGACAGGCCCATTGGCAATGTGCTCCCAGCCAAAATGGTTGGAAAACATCTAATTTTTAAATTGAATAATTAATTTGTGTAAACAACGAGCCATCGGTTAAATAGTTAAAACCATTAATTCTTATTCAAGAAGTTTAGGATTTAAAACTGAACTAGTAGACAATAATTTAACTTTTTTCTTTAAATACCTTATTTGTAAACTTGATGTTGAAGATATTCTTCGGCTGCCTCGCTAAAAACGCAAACATTTACAATAAAGAATGATCACAAATATTTTTCTTAATACATTCGAATGTTTTATTGATTCATCGGTGCAAATGTCATCTAAAGCAGCTTGCAGCTCGTCGTCTTGTATGGAATCAGCTTTCCTGTAAAATTCGTCAGGTTTTGTTATTGATCATCGTAGGTTTATATTATTTATATTTTTCTTTACCATTTCTGGTTTTTCTCTGAATCTGACTTTTTTGATATAAATTTAGTCTCTATTTCGTCCAACAATTCATCAATATCGTCTGCCATTAAATTATCAACTATAAATACTAATAAATAAAAACATAAAGGTAAATTTTATAGTGGTTTACAATATACCGCATAAATCTTATTGCGTCATAAACTACTGTTTAAAACCAACAACTATCTAATATTTGACTAGTACATATGCTTGTTTAAATAAATATAATTAAATTAAGAAAGATACAGGGTGTTTTTTTTATTTTATTAATTTCTGATAGAAACAATATATGTATTTTAAATCACAATTTAATAATACGAAATAAAATTGTTTTACAATTTGCTGTGTACATATCGTCATACACAGATGATTTTATAGTTGCCATGTGATAAATTGTGATGTGATTACAAATGTGTTCTGGATTTGGAATATAACCTCAGAGCAACGACTATCCGTATTTTTGAAAAATTAATTATTAATTGAAATATTATGAGCAACATATGTGCTATAAAACTTACGAGTTTTCTTTTTAGAAGTTGTAATTTACAAAACAATAGAATTTTAAGAAAACATAATATTTCAATTTATTAGTAAATTAAGTTTCACGTTTTCTGACTACGTAAAAGCGCACAAAAATGGCGGTTTGACTTTTACGAATTTTTTCCGTTGCTTTTTAATTGAATTCCACTATTTCAATACCCTAAGGTAAGAAAACTTTTCTATTGTAATATTTCATAGACTTGTAGAATTTTTATCATGTTTTCATTTCAATTTACTTTATTTTACTAAACTGTTACGAGTCATCGACCTGCATGCTCCTATCTTATATAATATAAAAACGAACTAGTAAAATTTTTTAACTGAATACACGTGCAGTTGTTGGTTCAAAGTAGATAAATTATACTTTATTTTTAACATAAACTGACTACTAATTCACTTTACAGCGGTATGTATAATTTAAGTAGAACTTGCTCCAAAAATGTGATCCGCACCGATTTCTCAGGTTTTCTGTATTTCATATTTTGTGCATGAAAAATAAGAAAAACAGTGCGTAGAAACGAACGTAATCTTCATGACAGCTAAAAATATGGGTGTGTTCGGTTACTAAGTCATATGCCCTTGTTTATTTAGTAGCGAACTTAAGTGCAAACGAATTTTCAGTTTTTATTTGGCCTTGGATAATTAACAAAAATACTAAATATCTATCTGCTTTTCTTTCAGATGACTGACGAAACAGACGTCTACATATGTGGAATTTGTAAAAAAGAATTTCAGGACTTTGTCACGTTTCTGCAGCATAAATCATCATTTGGAGTTTTCAAATGTAAACTTTGTAATACTTCATACCATGACAGAGAGGACATTCAAGAACATATCAATTTAAGTCATAGTAATCAGAAAGTTGATGTAGTGTTTACTATACCGACAAAAGCATCGTAAGTTTTCTTCTTTTTTAATTCATTCAAATTTCTATTTAAATTATTTTTTATTTTAGTATTGTAAGTACACGGGCTGATCAAACCGAAGAATCGAAAGGTATTTATTTTTATTTGCAAATAATACTTATTAATTGTTACTCAAGCAATTTTATGCATTCTATAGAACCTCCAAAAACAGGAGCATCATTATCTGTTTACACATGTCGACTTTGCAATCGTTTCACGCTCGTGGAGCGGACTATGCTCCTTCATTTGCAAAACGTCCATAAAATTCACGTCACGCCTGGATCAGTTGAATTAGCGGCTTTGATGCTCTGTTCGAAACCACTGGATGCTGCAAGTGTTCCACGATTAACTGGAGCTCCTGTTGTTGTAAAAACAGTGACAGCACCTGTTATCAGTAAACCAGTGGTAGTAAATAAAGCAGTTGCAACGCAAACAAAGTTGAGTTCACTTAACATTTCATCAGTAGCTACAATGACAGATCAAGAACAGGGACTTGAGTGGGTTGAATTGGCTGAAGAATCATCATATGCAATACAAGAAAATAAAGATACAAACATACAACATGCAGAAGTGGCGCCCAGCATAGAAAATCCAATAGAAGGAGGATCTGATGGAAGTTTGACGTTGGAAAATCAAAATAATGAAGTGCAAAATGTAAAAATGACATCCATTCTTAAATCAAAAATGGCCACAATTGTTAAGTCTGAAATGATTGCTGAAACTGAAAAAGGATCTGATGTAATAACAGAACCTGTTCAGTTGTTGGATGTTGAGCAAGTTGTCTGCATTGACGGAGGGCATGATTACGTTTCAAACGTTGAGTTGAAGAAAGAACCAGAGCAGCTTGAAGTTGTACAATTTAAAGACGAAGTTGAAGTTGAGCCTAAAATTGATAATGTCTCAACAATAATGGAATTGGGTAGCTCAATAGTGGATGATGAGGAAGTGGAAGAAGAAGAAGAAATTTTATTGATTCCTTCACCAAAGAAATATGTTGGAAAGAAATCAGCAACTGGATCACAGCGTGCTGAAGTAGTACAGAATACAAGTTCAAAGAAAATTGTTCCGTGAGTTTTATTTGCTTACTTTAAAAAATATAATTGTTTGTTTGGTTATAAATTTAAATTAATTACAGGTCAGAACAGAAGCGACCAGTTGTGAAGAATGTTTCGCGGTCATTGCAGACCTCTGCAAAACGAAAAGTGGTTGCAAAAAGTGATGATGAGGATGATGACGAGCCTGAACAAGAGCCAGAAGATGAAGAACCTCAGCCTGGAGCTGATGGAATGTATCATTGCCGTCAATGTAATCGAGCATTTGCACGCGAACGACAGTTTAAAGCTCACATGAATGTCCATGTCATGTATGGTGAACATTATTTGGTGAGTTAAAAAAATTATGCTAATATTTTTAATTTTTAAAATAAATATATATATTTTAAATTTATTTTTAGGAATCTCCTGGTGGGGGAAGTCGATACGAATCGAAAAGTGGCGTTATTCAACGGAAGAAGTCAAAATATGATATGTTGAATGATTAAGAAAGCATCAGAATATTTTTATTAGTCTCTTTTTTGTTTTTGTTTTTAATCCAAAGAGTGACTTAGCTTTGAAGGCAATTCAAAATTGAAAATTTTGGTAAATTACAATTTTAAATTTTCACATGTTTTTTTGGATTGTTATAAATAAACTTTTCAGAATTGTAAATTTACATTACAGAAAAATATCGATTTTGTAGTCATACAGTCTGAATTGTGTGCATTTTATTAAAAAATCAGATTCTATGCAATTGAAAACATAAATTTAATGAATTTAAAAAACGGTTTTTTACCATTTTCGTCAATTGAGCTTATATGTGAAATTTGCATTTATTATTTTCACTTTTATTGCCATATTACCTTGTTTAAAATGTATACATTATACAAAGATTTGTAATTTAGAGTAAGATGTATTTGCATTTCTTTTAAATGTTTGTAGATTTGAAAGTTTATAATTCAATGTAATCAATTAGTAAATAAGTAGACTTAACTAATGTACACTTAATGGAAACATGTGAAAAGCAAGGCAAATGTATTTTTCCATTTAAAACTTTTTTAATTCAAAACTGGACAGATTTTTTACTAACAAAAAATTATAATCGTGCATTGAATACAACTGAACAGTGAAATTGATCAAAAACAAATTTATTATTAAATTTTTATGTATATGCTTTTATACGGTCACATTAATGTGGTTAAAATTTTTTGGATACACAGTTGAATCGAATATATCATCGACTTATATTTCAATATAAAATAATTATAATAATAACAGACTATTTGAAAATGTTTTATAATTGTATTTTTTTCAATTAGCTATACTTTATAGCCTCGTTTTTATTATAACATGATAATCAGCGTCTAGTAATGCTAATTAAGTGACGCAATTTTATGGAAATTTTTTAAACACTATATCACATTTCAGGCAGAATGAAGTACATTTGTTTATTTTATAAGCGAAGGTCGATGGGTTTGACTCAGTAGTTCTTTAGAAAATTTCTCAACCTTCAAGTTTCTCTGATATCAGAAAGGAAACGCAGCTTCCTGATTCAACTTTGTTATTTAAGCAGCTGGCTACATTTGATCAGGAAGTTGATTGCCAGTAGGTTTCTAAATGCATTTGAATATGTAAGTAACTTTTTTCCTCTTAAGTATATCGTGCATTTATGAGTAATAAAATTTTTATATTACAGTGTCCTCAAGTCTTAAACAATTATAAAAATATGGATTCTACTGAAGCAGTATTATTTCTTCGAACGAAAACAGCATCCTTATCTGATGATTCTGCTTTTATTCAAGAAGGATGCATCAAAGGTTGGGATTCCACAACAACTCTTATTCAATGGGACGTACATTTTCGAAACACCGGTCAATTGAATGTTGCTCTTGGAATCGCAAATGATGAAGATAATATCGAGTCTTCTATTAAAATAGTAATTGGTACTAATGTTCTTGTCGGTCAAACCATCTTCAGTGGGGGTTGGGAAACATTTAAACCAATGCCAATGGGTTTCGTGACAATTCAAAGACCTGGATTGTATACAATAACCGTTCAAGCACAAGGCATTTCAGGAGTTTATGCAGGAGATTTGAGTTATGTCCGTCTTAGTGGACCCGCAGCTTTACAAGCTATTGAAGATCCGATACCATTGCAAGCAGATGCAGTTCATTTGTGCTGGGGAATCGAAGATCCAGCTGTATTTTATAATTCTATGAGCATCGTTCAGTCTTATCCTGGTACATCATTTATAGCATGCGGATCTAATGATGGCTACTTGGGTTTACAACACCTTGATTTTGATGGTCACAAGCAAGTAATTTTTTGCGTATGGGACTCGTACAGAGGTCGAAGTAATGATCCCGATATTGCTCCTGATCATCATCGAGCAATATTAATTGAAAAGGGAGATGCTATCACTGTAGATAGATTTGGTAAAAATGGAACTGGAGTGAAAGCTTGTTTTCCTTACGCTTGGCAAAAGGAAGAAGTTTATCATTTTGCACTCGAGGTGCAACTGACCGAAACATCATCGCAGATTACTGGCTATTTTTATATTAATGAAAGCAATCATTGGGCGAAATTGGCCACTTTTCGAGTAAGAGATGATTACAGAAAATTCCTTACTGGAATTCACTCTTCAATTGAAGATTGGAAAGCTGGTTATGGTCGACATCCACGAAAAGCTATTTTTGGCCCTGCTTGGATTTACAATGCTGGTGATTGGAAGCAAGTTGTAACGCCTGCATTTACTCAGTCTGGAAGTTTGAAAAATACTAATATTGGAGTAACACCCGGTTTGGAAAAAATATTTTTGACTACAGGAGGACGAACTGAACAAGATCTGAAGCCTGGTAGTCGTCTTGTTGGGCTCAAACTTGCAAAGTTACCTAAACTTTTGAACAAATTAATTAATCATTAATGAAAATTGTATTGTCTATTTAACAATCATTTATACTTTATTCAGTTTCGATAATTATTTTCTTAAATTTCTAATGGAAAACATTAGCAATAAATTAAATAATCATTAATAGTAATGAGTAAATTTATTCCACTAATTGTTTTCTTGATTTAAACGGTATTACAGTATTATTCTTAACTTTTATATTACAAGTAATATCAGGGCTTTTTTTGTGACGGTACGCGCCGGTACGGAGTACCGGAACCTCTTTCTACACCAGAAAAAAAATCAAAA
>JAQFZN010000018.1:0-97178 GCA_034687075.1 Geophilus carpophagus | reverse complement strand
ATCACAAACTATACATAAGCTGTAAGTGCACACCACTAGGCTACTCCAATTCACATAAAATAAATATAATCTTAACATCTTTAAGCTTTATTTTTTAGCCAACACTAGAAAATTTTTTTAATTTTTTTCTTTCTTAGCATGTCAGAGACTAGAACTGACTTAAAACACATCACAGAGTACATAGAAGCTGTAAGTGCACACCACCAGGCTATTTTAATTCACATGAACTAAGTATAATCATAACATCTTTAAGCTTTAATTTTTAGCCAACACTAGAAAATTTTTTTAATTTTTTTCTTTCTTAGCATGTCAGAGACTAGAACTGACTTAAAGCACATCACAGAGTACATAGAAACTGTAAGTGCACACCACCAGGCTATTTTAATTCACATGAACTAAGTATAATCATAACATCTTTAAGCTTTAATTTTTAGCCAACACTAGAAAATTTTTTTAATTTTTTTCTTTCTTAGCATGTCAGAGACTAGAACTGACTTAAAGCACATCACAGAGTACATAGAAACTGTAAGTGCACACCACCAGGCTATTTTAATTCACATGAACTAAGTATAATCATAACATCTTTAAGCTTTAATTTTTAGCCAACACTAGAAAATTTTTTTAACTTTTTACAGAACATAAATCACTGTACAACATTTCTGCTCTACACATAAATAAGAATGCTAAAAGCTAAAATTTACTTTTATTCAATTATTCTTTAGATGCTTTGCGTTTTGTTATTACGACTTGATTAGACGACATGTCAGTTTCATCCGAATCGTCATCGTCGAGCAGATATGAAGTTTGATTAGCATTGGCATTTGATTGGGACGATTGTGGCATTCGATCCATCCAGCTACGCCGATATTGATCAGTCATCATCGCCATCTGTTGTTGCTGCTTTTGTTGTTGTTAATACTGCTGTTGAATTATTTGCTGAAAAAAAAAAGTATTTAATCGAGAATGTCGTTATAATTATTACTCAAACTCACTTGTTGTCGTTGTTGCAATGCTTGTTGCCGCAACCAAACAATCACTTGATCCACTTTTTCATGCAAATGATTTCATCCATTTTACGTAAAAAATATATAATAAGCGGACATATCTTATGATGCATGAGAAGCACACAAATCTTAATTAGCTTACATATTTAAAATATTCAGCTCTCCTTGATTAAGCCAAATTCTTATGATTTACTTCTAATCATTGCTTAAACAAAATATTAATCTACTTAACTCATATGTAAACCATTAATATTATAAATATATATATATAAACATTAAAAAAACTTTTCAAGGAATTAATCCTGTTAAATTTCGTACTAGTCACGTCGTACACGTCCAGCAACATGTAGAATTTAATACCGCTTACTACTCACTATGGTGCTCATTTGTTGACATCCTCTGCGTACTCGAATTTGAAAACGACCTACAAATTAAGAAAACTATCTTGAATAACGGGTATTACGTATGGCTCGAGAACTAGATACTTTGATATATAAATCGTGTTTTTACCTTCTAATATTTGCATCTTACATCTTATTACAATTTCAACTCTTGTACGACTAGAAAAATAAATTAAAACGAAAACGACCAACGACGGACGAAAAGCAGCAACATGACTGGATCGTAACGACACTGCGACGACTTTCAGAACTACTCGAGTATTCCTACAAAATTTAAATACACATTTACATATTCAATTAAAAGATTTCTCTGAATTTAGTATCGAAAAATAACATTATTCTACTTTTAAAACAATCTTTTTTTTCTTATTCAAATATATGTTACAAACGATAATTTAGCAGATAACTAGCAGTGAGAAATAAAACTATTAATTCTAACAATTGTTAATAAATATTACGGAATTGTTTGAAATAAAATAAATCTTACCTGACTTTTTTCCGTGACGTTTTCAAAATATTCAAATTTCATTGAAATATTCTAATTGCGATGTGACATGGTCGTACTAAACAAAATGTGTATCGATGAGATGTACAAGTTGTTAACACAGTTGGTAGGAGGCCGAGAAATAAGTTATTTTAGTTTGGAAAACTTGAGCAAGTTTTATTTGTCCTGCTGCTATCTTATCAAGTAGCTTGTTGAGTGTTAAGTCGAGCGCGGTGATTCATTGGTCTCATTAGCACACTGGCGCCCTCTTTCGTCACAACAGATAAGCGTTGCAAAAAGACGACACCCACTAATGAAAAGACCAATACGGGCGAGAGTTTTATCGCTAGACAACGCCTTGGCACACTCCAGATGAGACGCAATTGTAATTTAAAATAAAAAACAAAGAGAAAGGTTTGTTATCCCATTAAAGCACGAGGCAATTATGAATGAAAACAAACGGCGCATGCGCACAATGGTGCAAATTCTTTTCACTTGTTTACATCTAGAACGAGTTTCTCTCGAAAATTTGGATGAAATTTGCCAATATTACTACCTGATGAGAGAGATTCAACGAAGGAATGTGCTCGTTTGAAATAATAGTTGTGATAGGATTGAAAAATTAATGGCATACATTTGTTTTTTTTTTTAATTATCCGTGCACAAAGATAAGTGATATTTAGATGACGAAGCTTAAGTTTTCACTTTTTCTTTGTTCTTTTTTAAATGCTGACTCTTTTCTCGTGCTGTTCGGCTATTATGCAAGCACAAATGCACAATTTTGTCGTTAGAGCGAATCCCAAAGTCATCGCTAAAAATTGCGCGTTTTAAAATGGATAAAATTTATTTTTCCAAAACATTGCTCTTTAATATGAAAAAGAATTTTGATAAGATTTAAACAAGTAGCGAGAGTTGCACTTTTGCCTATTAATATTTTCCAAAAACTAAGATGGCAGTTAATAAAACTGACATCACCACTTTTGTCCTCGTGAGTTGTTGACTCGAGCGAGGTACTTAACGACACCTGTGGAGGAAAAGTGTAAGCGACAAAGTAGGATGGAGCCGAGTTGATTTAAAGTTTTCAATTAAGCTCTCTCGGAGCTGCCATCTAACGAGTAGCTGCCCTTTTCTCACACTTTTCTCTTTACAAACTCCTAAAACAGCTCACCGTTAACTATTATGCGTCTCTCCCAAACGCCACACCCCTTCACCCTCTTTTCAACTAAATTGGCTGTAAAAAGAAACATGAACGACAAAAAAAAAAAAAAAAACTAATTCACTCAGGGACCATTCATCTAATTCAAAGAGGCTTGTAGGAAATAACAAATAACTAGCGCTTTTTCTTTTCTTTTCTTTTCTTTTTTATCCTAATATTCCAACATTTGCCCCTTTTTCTTTCACCATTAGATGATAAATTTGTTTCAAAGTCTCGCGGCATTATGCCAAACTATCTTTCCATCATCGCTCTGCTTTTTTTTTTAATTTCATGCAATAATTTTGCATAGCCCAAGACCACGCCTTGAGAGGTCATTTTCTTTTCCATTCTGAATGTCTCGAGAGACTCGTGACAAATTCATTACTTTGTGAAAACAGATTGCCAACAAAATTATCATCGTGTGCAATCTTGTTTTATTTTTTCGGCCCAACCCCTAACCATAAAAAAAAAGAAAATGTAAAAACGAAATTTGCATTAATGACCCCACAGGTCGACTTCATTTAAATTTGTTTTACTCGTGTCACAACACATTTATCTTTAACCACTTTAGTAAAGTGAAAAATGATAGTTCTTTACTTGAACCTGTATAAAAATCATGTAATTAGTTGAATTAAAACAACAATTTCATTTTGTTTACAACATTAGTTGAAATTTTTAAAATATTTACAAATTTGAAATAATAATAACAAAATGTTTTGAATCAATAAAAAGTTTTTTTGCCAAAATTTCTTCTTAACTTTTAACCCCATAATCTTTTAAATTATAAATCCAAAACTTTCACTTTGCTTTAAGCTTTCATAAAAAAAAGGCAGCAAGTTTTATGAGGTAGTTTCCATGAAACTACCCGAGCCTCGTTTTCCTACATTTGTTGATAATAGCACATAAGTGAGACTTAAAGTGAAAAAATCTAGCAATGTTGTTTGCAAAATTGCCTAAATTATATATATTAAAAAAAAGACACGACTATACTTTACTCAAATCACTGTACCTATGTTGGCAGTAAAGCAAAATCGTTGAGAACCAGTGTAAAAACATTATCTAGTAGAGATTTAAATTCTCTTAATTGATTTGCACCATCTCTCACTTTACTCCTTCGACTGATCAATAAATAAAAGGCAATAAAATTTACAACTAGCACTTTGAAAATTCAATTTTCAAAGTGTTTGCAAACTCGATGACAAACTCGAAGCTTAGTTTCAATTAAAACAAATTAAAACTTGTCGTTGTATATCAAATTGATACAATAAATTTAAAATTTGCTCCTTTAAATCCTTTTTACTTTTCGAACCACCTTCAATTTCCATTAAAAAACCATGAGCCTGTCCTTTTGGCCCCTCAAGTGCCTTGATTCATGTTCTGCCACTGACACACCTTTAACCTTTTCTTTGGTCAGCAAAAGACAAAGTAAAAAGAATGGACCGAGTCACATACAGGCTCCATTAAACTCCAGTAACCACTGACCAATATCCACACTAGCCAATTCTTCACAAATCCTTTTCACTTTCAAAACACTTTTTTTTTCTCTTTTCTCTTCAATTCATCAAAGATAAAAGATCAAATACCGTATTTATTCAAATTTTATCCAATTAAATCAATAAATTAATTATTTAAGTATTTGTTATTTGACTAAAGACGGTAACAATAATAATTCTCAATTGACCAACATTTTTTTTGTTTATACATAATAATTATATAACCATATATTGCCAAATAAGAATCAACAAAAAATATAACTAAAATGTTGCATTGTTTCGTGCTGAGTGTAATTTGTCCATCCTCCATGTTTATTATTATCCATTTACTCTCACTCGATCACGCACAAGACAATTTTCAATGCACGGGTAAAATAATACAAAGTTAAAATCAAGTTGGCGAACAAGATTTGAGCTTTAAAGTACACAATAGTTAGTTAGTTGAACATCTTAGTCCATGTTATCATTATCATTATCATTATCATTATTATTATTATTATTGTTATTATTATTAGTAGTATTATTATTATTATTATTATTTTTGTTTAAATACATTAAACTCACTTTTGTCCAGTATTTTAGTGTTTTATCATGTTTGAAATATAGTCACAACATTCGCTGAAGAAGACGACGCCTGCACCTAATGGCGTCACAATGGCGTGGGACGGGAGAAAAATGGCCACCACTGTTCGTGTGTAGATTAAGGACGGCCTCGTTCTCAGCAGCCAAACAAATCACGCGAGGCCAAGGCTCGATGGGAAATGCACTTTTTGTCTGTACTTTTCCATAACACCTCTTAAGGTTGTGGAAACATGTTTGCTGAAAACATAAAAATTAACAATCGATCAAATACAAGACGAGTTGTGTTTATACTGCATAAAATATAAACAGAAAGAAGAAATAAATAAATACAGTACAGACACGAAAAATGAGCACAGCCGTAAGCAAACGATTAAAACAACAAAATTAAACAAGTGTGAGCACTTGGGCTAACACCAGTCATACTCGTGGCACCTTTGATGATTTAACCGCGCTCCCCAACGGCATCGGCTAGACTTAATCAGTCAATTTGCGGTGGCTGCTCATTCTGACAGCGAAAGAAAGAGAGGGTAATTGAATCAAAAGGCCGCTTGTCTCTTTCCCCCAACTCTCGAGAGACAAAGAAAAACTGCGCGAACTCGTGCACAAACTTTTCATCAAAATAATTTACCCTCTTTATATTAGACTCAATTTCTATACAGTAGTTGGCAGTAAATTCATACATTCTGTTGCGAGCCAACATCTGCATACATCGAGTACAATCATCAATTTTAGATGACAGTAACATTGTGAGAGCCAATCAAAAACAAAATAGTTTCATCAATCGTGCTCGCCAGTTATTTGCGAGTCTATTTCGTTTACTTCTTTTCAATAAGCAATTGGCAAACAAAATTGAAATTTATACACCTATACACCGAAAAAGAAATGAGTGTGTGTGTGCCAGAGATGTGAAGGCCCTACTACGGTAGCGTTGTTAGCAGTTGTGTTGGCAGTAAAAAGACGGCAAAATGTGCTCGCTCTAGGCTTACGATCGATTTAGTCGATGGAAGAACAGACGCTAGAGCCGACTCCATTTCCGCACACACTATCCACCTATATCACACACCCCCACCTTTCCAACTTTCGCATTTGTCTTCCAAACTTTTCTAATGGCTTTTAATTATTATTGCTTTCATATTCAAATTTCAATTCACCTAAATTCCACCCAGATGTCGCTCATTCGACATTTTTCACCGTGTCAAAGTGGCACGTGATTGGTGCAGTAGAAACTTTTTTTTTATTATTACTGCTCTTTTCGATAAAGCAGCAGGCAACAGCGCGCCTGCTTCCATTAGATTAGAGGTAATATTTAAAATGAGCTAACTTGTGTATACAGTGCGTGGGGTCACCGGAGCAGGAGAGTTGAATGATGGAGGGAGCCCCTAATTGCTCCATTGCCTGATGGGAATTCATGGAGAAAGAGCGACCGAGGTTAGGAGGGCGCCACCTGTTTCCTTACTAAACCGATCGACATTTTTTTGAAACCTTTCTCTTTATTCTTTACTTCGATGAATATTAAGGCCAATCACAAAGCTCTAGAAATATTTCTGTAACAAAAATATTCCATCATTATCTCATTCTATTAATCACAAGCCGCTTATATTGAGTTGACAACCTTAATGAATAATAGCTTACAACTATCAGGATGAGTAATGGATCAAAACAAACCTAATTACCCAAAAGGTTTCCTTCGATGTCTCCTTTTAGGCAACCATTCCCTGCAGTCACAAACTCTTCTTCAGACACACACACACACACACACAAAAAAGATTTCTCTTTTCTACAAAAAAAAAATGACAACAAAATTTTCAAACCCACTGAATAATTCAAGTAAAATGAATCTTCATTCTATTTTCATGGCCTATTTGCTTAAATCCGCTCTTCCATCATAGGCAAGCGTTGCCAGGAGCAACGAATTACACAATCAGCAGCCAGCTCCACACCACTACAAATTCCCAGGGATTATCCGGATCAACCGATCCCATCCGCCACCTGCAGAGCAGGAAAGGAAACAAACATGGCACCCCCTGCACGACACATTTGAGCAAAGCAGTTCGAGCACAAACCCTCGACTTGAGTTTTTCACATCGAACACTACAGTCGAGCCCACCCTCTAGAGCAATTGTCAAGCTGCTAAAATTAATTAATTAATTAATTAATTAATTAAATTAATAAAAAAAAAAACATGCAATGTAAATTCTATTTACTTACCTTTGTAATACATTTCATGATACATGGTGGGGCAATGTTTTCCCTAAGAGAAGAGAAAAAAAAAGAAAACTTGTAAATTATGAGTTATTATCGAGAAATAGTTAAAAAAAGAGATCGGCAGATGGCGCCAGCCAACTCGTGATTTGGTGATCTCCACATCGGATGGAAAAGAAGCGCACAGGGGAGTCGTCTCGTTGCGTGACTGCCACAATTCTTTGCTGGGGATTGATGAGGCAAATTTCACGGGGATCAGGAACTTGCCCGTTCCTTCTTTTCACAGCCACCCTGAGCCTCTCTCTCTCTCACCTTTTATTTCTCTTTTTATTACTCGCTTATCAATCGTGCTATTTCCAAAGGTAATCTTTGCACTATCTAAGTCCTATAATGAACACTTGCAGCGCAAGCAGAGAGTATCGTTATAATGTGAAACGACGCTCGCTCGGGTAAAACAAAAACCGAGCTATAAAAATCTAAACCAAAAGATTTATATAGCGGCATATATTGACCCATGAAAAATTTCAAATTTCAAATTTCAAATTTCTAAACCGTAATCATTTATTTATATTAAGCAGTGACCAAAAACAAATTAGTTTACACATAAATTTGAAGAAAGCCACCAACAAATTGCCAACTCGTACAAGGAGAAAAGGACAAACACCTGTGCCACTTCTCTTCTCTTCTCTTCTCTCTTTAATAGTAAAGCAGTGAGTTAGAGTGGTCAGTAGCCAGTTCCTAATTCAATGCATTATTTAGGAGCAGTGCAAGCTTGATGGCCATAGTGGCCACACGAGCTATGGCTTACCATGCACACAACTTACAGCCCCGATTTCACTCACCCCAGATGGCACCATATTTCCCCACTCCGGCAAGCGGTAGCGCTGCAAATCGTAAAAAAGGATGGCAGCTATATGTGCTATGTCCTCCCAACCAACTGCCTTTTTTTCTCTCTCTCTCCACTGACACCGGGGTCTATAAACTCGAGAGGGCAGTGCGATAAATAGAGAGATTCAATAGTACTCGTATAAGACTTGTCCCATCTTATCCAATGACTTATGTCTTTAGATATCAACTACATTTTCTTAAGTGAACCAACTGTAGTTTGAACAGTGAATTCTAAATGCCCTCGAATATATCAAAAAAAATAAAAAATTCTTTAACAAAAAAAAATAGAAAAAGAATTTATCCTGTTATCATTCATTTTTCACGTTTAGAAGGGGTTTTGTATACTGTAGAAACGAAAGAGAAAAAAAGAACAAAAATAATGGTGTGCTCGCTAAGTCTGAGGTGGATTCGGACCTGAGAGATTGTATTTGCCACAGGGATTTACAACTGGCAGCCATGACGTGAGGATTAAAGAAATAAATGATAAGATGCACACGAGACCAGTGTTTTTGCTCAAACTCTCTTTTTATTTTTATCGTAACACCAAGTATTGGGTTATATTTCTTCCTGTGAAGTCTAATTGGTCATCTTTCACGTTAGTTCTGATCACAGCTGGGCACACACGTGACACAACTTCAATTCTTTTTCCATTTTCAAAAATTTACAGTAAATTAACAAAACTATCTCATTGTATAGTTGCTATCTCTTTACTCTCTTCTCACTAAAAAAATATTTCGATGCACTTGTTTAAATATTTCAGTGCACTTATTTCGATGCTTATCCACCAAGACTCGAGTTAAAAAAATAAGAGTAACTTTTTCAATTAAGTTAATGTTTTTCTCACCTGTTTCCCTTTGAAGTCGATGTTAGTACGAACAGGGCGGTGGTGTAGAGGAAGTGGGGACCGGAAATTACTCCCTAGTGGAGCTTTTGGATGTTCTTTGTCCCCTTGCATTAGTTTTCGCAGTGCGTGTAACTATAAAAAAAAAGAAAGAAAGAAAAAAAAAATAATAAAAAAAATTTTTTTTGGTAAAGTGAAAATATCAACAAATGAAATTTCAAATAAATATTATGCAACGTGTACAAAACCAACCGTAACATTCATTCTTCCATGTCAAATATTAAAAAAAAAAATGCTGAATTGGTTTTTTTCTCCCTTTAAAATCCCCATAGAAAAGCAAGAAAAATCACTTTGCAAACATAAAAAAGAAAGATAAAAAAAATGGACGGTGCACCAGCTGCCAGACCATTTGACACCTCGGTGAAATATTAGGTAATTACTAAACAATTTCTTCAAAAATCCAGGCCACAAGAAGTAAGAAAAATTCCATCTCATCCCGTGTCATTTTTTAAATAGAAGCAATATCTCAAATTTCTAATCAACTCGTTTACAAGGTGTCATCCTAAAACAAGATGACTCAAATTACATAAAATCCCCATCACTAATAAAGGATTTACCCGAACTATCAAGATTAATGATGTGATGGAGAATTAATTAGTCACTACTGTATATTCATTTTTATAATCGGCACCAGTACCTACGCTATTTGATATTTACAAGTAAATAATTCAAACCGTATAATTATATTTCAAAGATTCAATTTTGTTCTACTCGGCAATACGGTCGCCATGTTTCGATACCACAGCCAACACCGAGGGAACTCTTAAGCGCCAACCGCAACAAGGCCGAGCAAAACCACATTATGCTCAAATTATCACAACTATCTAATCAGTCCGACGTTAAAACAACTATTCAAACTATGCCAACAATGCGTGTTTAAAGGCGAGAGAAGAAATTACTAAAAAAAAATAAATGGAATTGAAAACAACAACAACAACAACGTGAAAATTAGTTGTAATTATGTTAAATAAAAACATTTACGAGAAATGGTTAATCTTTTTGTTGCATTAGACGTGTGGGTCGAATCGCAATAAAACATTGGACCTTAAAAGGTATATGTTGATAAAAAGCACCCAGTCTATATACCACCCTAGCGTCGACATACTACAGATGGATGAATGGTAGGTGAAGGGTGAACGTAATTTCTCGCTTGAGCAGGTGATAAATTCTGAAGGCGTCGTATATTTCTTTTTCGACTCTGTCGAGTTGACTCGATTTTACATGGGCAAAGGATTAAGTGTACCGAGTTCCCATTCGGCAAACGCAGGAAAGGCAAAGCTTTACGCAAGAATGAAAAAAGAAAAAAAAGTAACTTAAATCTTCATGAAAAAATTGATGCCCCACAAGAGAATAAAAAAAAAAACTGATTTTAGATGAAAATGCTACATCGTTAAGAATTGCTTATCTTCTTTAAAATCATCAGAAAAAATGTGGGGTTTCCCAAGATTAGAAAACTACATCTCAAATTAGAATCAACTATAATTTTGTACATTTTTTTTTTACCTGCTGTTTTGTAATATAAATAGGCTTATTAAGAATGATCCATGTAACAGTCTCATCACATCCGGGCATTGTAGCCGAACCTTCGTACGTCATAAAAAAATCAGTATCTGGCAGCAGTTGGCGAATGGATATATTCTTAACGGGGGCTTGCTGTCCTAGAAAAATATATATATGATATATAATATATATAATAATGATGATAATAAAATATAAAAAAAAATTTGCAACCAAAGCACTTTCACTTTTTGCCCTTTAAGCACTTTCTCTTTCTTTTTTATTTTAATTATTTCATCACCCGCCTCTGCAAATTAAAATTCAACACCCTTTGGTCATCAACCATTTTTAGAATACCTTAAAATAAATTTTACAGTATTTAATTTGAAAAGAAAGAGAAACATATTAAAAACAAACGTTGCTTTTGAAGAAGTTATCCATTTCAAATTTTATCAACGAACAAATGTTTATTAAAAAATAAGGCTGTGATATTATTTACTTCAATATGAAATATAATATATTTAAAGATTCGTCATTGATGCAGAAAAAGTTGATTGGATTTTGTGAGTGTATATAAAAGGTTTTGGTGCTTGCCGCCAGAGACCTCCGATCGGGTGAATTGGAGTTAGAAGCTTCTCGTGTTTGCTTTTCCAATCAACCCCAATTACACGGTAGGTGTCGTCTGATTGACGCTGTCGCCCCCTATCGATCTCAAATGAAGTGTAAAAGCGAGTGTATGAAAAAAAAGGGAGGAACAGATAAGGATTGAAGACACGAAGGAAATTAAGGCGGAAACAAGGAGAGAAATTAGAGAGAGTACAGAGCTATGCTTTTCGAATACCGATGAGTTCGAGTCGTACTAATGATGTCATACTTAGTGAAGATGGGGTAGGAAATGATTTTTTTTATTCATCTGAGTTAGGTCAACTTCCTAATTGAAATAAAAAACGCATTCTTCGGATCTTTATCAGTTAATTCTCGTGGCAGGAAAATACACATTAAGATGTAAATAACAAACTTTGAACTTGGCTTATTTTAAGTTTCTTGTTAACTTTACCCATCCGTATTTGAGTTTGCAAAGTAATGGATGTTGAGGATGATGGGCTAAATGTACATAGAAATATTCAGCCATTAATGGCCTTTTATGCCGCTAGGGGTAACTATATCGTAAAATCTTTTCCACTTATACCTCATAATATTAGCTAAAGGTGGAGAAGATGGTGTGAAATATGAAAACGTGTGTTTATTACTGACATTTATGTCCCGAGAGTGCGCCTCTTTTTATCCCCTATTTCTAGAGCGCTTTCGTCTTTTGTGGTCAACTAATTTTCATTTTATTCATCTTTTACTCACTTTACTTTCTTTAATTAAACTTGTTGATACAGTATGTATTATTGCTATTGTTTGTCGGTGTAGAAAAAACACACATTTGTATCTCTCTTTTTTTTCTTTTCTTTTCTCCTCGTCTCCTGCAGGGGTTAGGAGAAATGAATATCTTTTTTTTTTATACTACAAGAGGTTGCCGCCTGTAGCAATTGTATAAATAGAGTCTTCTTGTTGCATAATTCAAGCGCCAATCGATCAATTGTTGATAAAAAGGGCAAGTGTCGCACACAACGTCATTATTATATTATATTATATTTTATTTTATTTTAAGAAATGATAATTACTTTTCATTTCTTCGGGTGGGTATTTATATTCGAGATTTATTCCATCAAAGCCAGTTGCAGAGATGATCCCTCTTCGGCAATTGATATTTATTTTTTCCGTGCAATTAAGTTTTTATGACTGTGCATACACAGCCGTAATTACAGTATTATTTTATTTGAATATTCTAACTGTTAACAATTTGGTGAGATAAGAAAGAAGCTATCTAAAGAGTTAGAAGAAATAGCCTCGAGGGGGGGATTCGTGCACCCAACTCGATGACCATATACAAAGAATGCAATGTCACGTCCTTCGCTCCGTTACTTCACCGACACAAATTGAGTGTCATTGAGGAGCCTACAATAAACATTGGCTTCACTCCCATACTCAAAATCTTCTTTGCTGCTTCCGAGAGATAGCGTTTCGACTACAAGCACCACGGACCTACACTCTATAGTACTAGTAAATTCCGCTAGAGTGGGTCTGCTGCTACCAATTTGCAACAAGAGGGTCTCCTCTTGTTCACGGATCACAAATACCGCCTCGAGCAAGTGTGTCAACATACCTAGCGTGGTCGTGTGCTTAAAGGCTAACATAGTGTAAACATCAACGAGAGTTCACTCGCTCGAATTAAATGATACCCAGAATGCAAATAACAAAACAAAAAACAACAACGCAACACAAAGAGTATAATCCAGAGCTGTGTGTCAACAACGTATTCTCGTCTATGTGTAAACTTGCGATTAAAGCTCTTAACGCACCAACTTTGTTCTACGTCTGTGTAATGTAATATAATATCATCGAAATGTCGCCGATGATACACACACTATCTCTTATGCACCTTTTAAATATGGTGCTACGAGTGCTAAATTATATGCTGCAACACGCGCGTCTCGATCGTGCCGCCTTACCTGCCTCCCTTTACACCGAATTAAAAGATCCGGATGTCAGTATAATATAATATTCAGACCAAACGAAAAAAAATGTATTCACACACGACAGCGTTCGTCCTTTTTTTCCTCTTTTCTTGTCGATAGTGCTCGAAGATCGAACGAATCGATAATTTTTTTATAAACTCAACTTTGATAAAAGTTAGATTAAGACAAAGACTAGAAATGCAAATATTTAGCTGAATCATCAAAATTGGCTAATCGAGATATAGTATTTCCTCTTTAAAACATTACGCCTAATCCAATAATTTCAATATAAAAGGGCAGAGAAAGAGCAAAGTTAAAAAAAGAGAAAAAAATGAGAGCAGTTGCAAGGATTATTCAAATCCTTTCATCCTTTCTCAGTAAGACTTGCTTGAGCTTGAGAACATTATTGCGCACTAATACAGGAAGGGCACATTTGAATATAATAAACCATCTACCATTCCTTCCCCCTCTCTCTCTCTGTGTGTGTGTCTCTCATCCACTCCACACGCTTTACTTACATTTCCCTTAATAAGCAAAAGCGAAGAAAGGAAGGAAACGAGAAAATTCTACATACTGAATATGCATAACATCCAATCATCTTGTTAAGAAAACATCAGAAACAAGCCGAGTGAAGACAATTGGGAAAAAGAAATATAAAATAAAAAAAAACCGATTGCATTATTTCATATACATATTGCCACTTGTTTATATCCTCTTTCGAGTGTTTGAACAAACACACACAGACACAACTTCCCTTTCAATGGATTTAGTTGTGTGAGAGAGATAAAAAAAATTGATAGAATAATATAAACTGGTTTGAGTATTTTTGTTTTTCTTTACATTTCGGAATTTATTTCAAATATCTTACCTTTATATTTGATTTTGTCCAATTGATCTGTCAGGACCCTCAATTCCGGATTGGAAAGGTCTCCGAGCTTTTTATAAAAGAGAAATCAACTTTTATTAAATTAAATAATGCAAAATGATTCATTTATTTTTATCACCTAATTAAAATCTCTTTGCTTCGAGTCGTCATCTCATTTTTAATTTAAATTTAATTGGGTATTTGTTTCCTTCAGCTAATAGCCTCAATAAAGATTTCACCTCTCGAATGACATTTATAGCAACTTAAAATTAATCAATTTTAAAGTTTAAAAAAAATTTCAAATTATCATTAAAAACTAATTAGTTTTTATCGACATTTGAAAAATATGAACAATAAAAATCATCAATTGTTAAGAGAAAACAACTGAAACTTTGCACTATTACAAATTATAAAGATAACGTAAGAAAAAGAAAAGCATTTAAGTCCAATTTCTCGAAAATGTACTTCTTAAGTCGTTTTCTTGTTGTTGCTGATTGCCTCCCATTTATGTAGAGGCGCTGCCTTTTAATGGAGTGATTAGACAAACATTAAAGGCGCTTGCGCTAGAACATCGTCTGCCTTATTGATGCTGGAGTTTAAGTGGTGCTGCCACCCTGACCTAGCCCAATTACAACGGAGCAGCAAAAGCCTCATCTGGCGGCCACTGCACCAACTAATAGAGCAAACTATTGCCTATAAATGAGTCGTTTCATCTTCTCAGGCACCACCTAAATTTAACTATTAACTCTTCTTGCACAGCTGAGACCATCTACGTTATAAACTCAACAAAAACCCGACATTTCTGATTATGACATCATGTTTCCATTCTTTAAAAGTCTATTATTACATTTTATGAGTAGAAAAACAAACATATATATATATATGTTATCGAATTTGTTGCGCTTGGCCATTCTGTAACAATTTTGTAGCATTTCAGCTGCTGTCACCATTATTCGATTCAATTCAAAAAAAGATAGGACTAACATTTTTCATTTTTCTCATGTGAGATAAAGAGATTAAGTTTTCTAGATGACAACTTCATTAAGTTGCATGAAAAGGAAATAGACTAAACGAATAAATTTAAAATTAAAAAAAAAAATGCAAAATTTTATGACATCATTTTTGTCTTATAAATGGCTGTCTATTAGTAGTTGCAAAGCAGGTGACGATGATTAAAATGACACCGAGCACCCATTTTGCACACTGCTTTGGTGCAAACTGCCATCGTACGTTGTGTGAATACTAAAAATGTTGATACATCAGTTTTCAAACTCAACGTTTCACAATATTCTACATATTTCTCATCTTAGTTTTCACTAATATTTCATTTTGTTACTGCTTCCCTTTATGATTGAAATTCACTCTCCCTTTGGGTGTTGAGAAAATGAGATTCGCTCCAATGATAAATGAAAAGGAATCCAGTCACACGCCATTGGAAATCAAAGTGGATCTCACTACTGACCATTGATCCACGCTTCAACTCCCTCTAGCACTCGAGTAGAAACAAAAAAAATTATTAAAAGAAAAGATAAAAAAAAAGGAAAAACATGGTAGATCCATTTGTTTCTAGTGCTTCCTAATTAAAAAATTATGCTGCTGTCATGGAAACAAATACCTTTGGTCTGTTTCGAGCATTTAGAAATTTAAACCGTTTCGCTTTGAATGAATTTTTTTTTTACCTGTGTTAGAAGCGACACAGCAACGACACCTTGGGATCTATGCATTGCTTCGGTCATATTGTGATAAAGATGGGAATTAAATCCAAATAACTGAACCTGTAAAAAAAGATTAATAAGTTTAAATAATAAAAATAGCTGAAACGAGGATATGCGAAGCAATTCAACACAATGGGCACTAAAATAGGTACATTAACCAACTGTACAACTGATAATTATGTATTTAGCTGAAGTTTATTGTACAATTAAAGCAAAATTAGTACATTAACTGTGCGAGTCTTCGTTTCCAATACTCATTTAATTGCTTTCACTTCATTGAGGAAATCGGCAGATATAAATGTTTAAACTGACCATTTATATAAACAGTCGAAAGTATGTTTATTTCTTTGTTAACTATCAAAGATGAATGAGAGCAATAACGATGTAGAATGTTTTAAAAAGAATAAAATTGTTTAGTAAGACCTGGGGCATAACCCAAATGTAGAAAAACACAGCTGTGCTATAATTCCATATTTTCACACAGGCTTTCAACATACACGGAACCCAGGTGCGACAATTTCAGGTTAATCTCATGTTTTTATCAATTGAAAAAACAGCAGGTTAAGACAAAAAGACGATTTAAAGCAAAAAGAATTCTACAAGGCAGAAAAAAATTTGTCTATAAAAATGAAACAAATGTGGAAAAAAAAGGAACCAAAAACTATATCAGATAAAAAATATGATGGCGCTTTCTAGAACAGAGAGACAATTTAAGACGAGAAGAAAGAAAAAAAAAAGAAAAAAGATGAAATACTTCAAATTCTGCTTGAGAGAGAGAACATGATTGGACATGTCAAGTTCAAAGAAAGAAAGCGGAAAGTAGAAAATAAAAAAAAAAAATCAAGTCTTGTCCAGTAAATCGGAATGCGACATTGTAAAGTTAAAGGTATTCAGACTATTGTTCGTTCATTATTTTCGTATAAAATAATTTTAATCGGTGTAAATTCAATTAAATTAAATTAAATATAATTGTAGATTCACCTTATTTTTTATATTATTTTTTATGGTGTAATTTAGTTTTGTGGGGATGATTCAATCAAGGAAAAGACCTTTGGTAGATGAGGTAAAAAGGCAGTGCAAGTTTCAACAAACTCAACCGAGTAGAAGAAATGCAATTGCAGCAAGGCCAAAAACACATAGCTGCAGGGATGTGGCATCGGAAAAGCAAACAAAAATTGACACTAAAGCGCTTCAGTTGAGATACTCAAGAGATTAAAAATATAAAAATATAGAAAAAAAAGTGAAAAAGTTTCAAAGATAAAGGTGAAAGAGTGAGGGAAAAAAATGTACAAGTTTAATAAATTTTTTTCGGTCAAAAGTTGAGATCTTTTTGACATAAAACAATTTTTTAAAAATTAATTATTATATACATATATATATATATTTTGAAAAGATAAAATATATGTTTTTTTTCATTTAAATATTCGAATTGAAAAATAAAATAAAACCTTTTTCTACAATATTTATTTATTTATTTATTTATTTATGCTTTCTGAGAAAAAGGTTCTAGATAAAAAAGAATAATAAGAAGAGGAAAAAAATGAGATTTTTTTCTAAATTCAGCTTTTGTCAACACATTTGTTACTAAATGTTAAATATTTGATTAATATCAATAAGGAATGATTAAATTGTAAAAGTGCAATTGAATCCCACCTCAGCCGGAAATGAGTATCCGTTAACAGTGTGTTCTGATCCGACTTCATCTCTAATACCATAGTGTAGATGAATCTCTTCGAATTGATATTTATAGGACAACGGACCCCCAGTCACGTTCACATGTTGCCTCGTGCTGTTGTCCACCACAAAGATCACGCTGTGACCCGTGTTCGATATGTTGCCACTCACCTGTACAGATAAACAAAAATATTAACTCACATAATCGCAACAACATATACCTTGCCACGATTCAATTATACAAGTTTTGAAAACAAACAACTATTATTTTATTTATCATATCAAGTTGACAAATTTCCGCAGGGCTCAACTTGCCCATTCCCATCATCCTTTTCGAATGGAAATTGGTGTTCATAAAGAGCAATGAAAAGGCTTTTCGCAAAGATAAGGAAAACATCATATACAACACAGGGCGCCACCTCGGGGCAATTCTACAACAGACAAAATGGCGGCTGTCATTATTAGAAAAAGACCTTTCTAAAAATATATAGTGGTTTTCAAAGTGGAGAGAAGAAAGTATATAATGTAATATAATGTTCTCCACCATGCACATCCTGGTGGCATTACCAAAAGCAAAGAAACAAGAGTAGAATAAAAAATTGGTATAAGAGATGGAGGATTATATAAAATAAAATAAAAGACTTTACTCCAAAATTGTTTGCTCCTATTTCAGTGGAATATAAAGAAGATGAAAAGAGTAAATTTCATTTTTCTACTATACTGCAATCTTCAATTTACTCGAGTACAAATAGAATAAATCCAGAGACTTTTCTCGGGTTTTATAATATATTTTTAAAAGAAAAAAAAAGAAAAAAAAACATTTTTTTTTTCTACGACCACAATTTCCACTGTATACCCACCATCTCACACAAGTACCTACAACAGCCAACAGGGGAAATTCAATTCCCAACTGAACCTGTCAGCTGTCTTCTTGCCTCCATTATCCATGGTAGATAGGTCTAATACCCATTCTTCAATTAGAGGGTGTGTCACTTCAACTGCCTGCATCACTTAAGAGGCCTATCTACCCAATTACAGTCCCTGGCTCAATTCCACTGCATTATCAATGAATTGGTACCTATAATTTAGCAAACCATTAAATTGAAATATTTACACAACTCATTCTTATCAACATTCACCAATGTCAATTTCAATTGCAATTTATAAATGATTTAATTGAATTCGAGTCATAGTAAAAATATCTAGCTATCAGTGTTCGGGTATATATAGATAAATTGTGTAAACCATTGCTCAACTGTCGCTCACCAATAGTGACACCTATCATCGAGACAACAATGCTACATCTTAAAATGAGACAAAGGACAAATCTGATGGTTGAAGGGAAGAAGAAGAGAAGGAGGAGGGAAAACACTTGAGTCCAGCAGAGCATGACAAGCAAGGAGAACATTATTTTCTGACAAGAAAAGCCCGGATTGGGGTTTGAAAGGAATTTGATGAGATTAGATATGAGTTCGTCTCCATGAACAAAAGTGACAACCACTACATTTGATGTGCTTAGAAAAAAATATATCAATTCAATACGAAATTCATCCATATTTATGTTCGACACCTGTGATACTTCAAACTAAATCTCGTGATATTTCTGTCTCTCAGGTATTGACCCTATGGGTTAGAAAAAGAAGTTTCCTCTTTTCTTTTTGCAGCAGTCAGTAAATTAAATACAAGATGTTCGCTCGACCAATTTCTCTTTTCGTACCTTATCGTATTCAATTTTCATCTTCTTCTCCGCCTTTGGGTTTTGCGCTCTACTTTTAACTTCGTGTGCATTTTACACAATATAACCGACGAGAGGAGAGCAAACATGAATAAAATTTGCAATTAGTTTACTGTTTACCATTCGACGGTATTCATGTAATATCTAATACACTCAATTCGATTGCTCGTGCTATTCCTTCAACAAAAATATTAATGTCAACATCTAGCTCATTACTTGTCCATTCAAAGTCAAATTATAAATCTCGAGATACTACGCGTCGCAACAAATTTCTATCATTTATCTTTCAACAAATTCATTTAGTTTGAATATACATAAAAATTCATCTTATTTTAATGTGTACGTAACATGTAAACATAACATTTTTTTCTATAAACAGTGGTATAATGTGTAGGCTGTTGGATGTAGGCAATACAAGTTTTTCTCTTTTTTCTTATAAATCTTCACATACTCTTTGTTTTATTACCTACCGAAAACGCCCTCGTTTAACACTCGGTTGAACTTCTCTGCCTCGCTTCTAAAACCAGAAGCAAACTTTTACTTTAGATGGAATAAATCTACTTTTTCTCCCAACTTAAAAAAAAAATTTCTCTTTTTAAAATAAAACCGTAAATCAAATTAGCGTTAAAAATTCATCCATTAACAAAAACTTCATTTTCGATCGAAAATGGCTGAAATTCATCATTCGTTTCACTTAAACATTAAAAAAATAGAAAAAAAAAACTTTAAAAAATTTTTTCTTTCTTTAATTTTCCACTTGAAAAATCCATTAAAATTCTATTTTATTTATAATAACAACATAAAATAAAAAAAAGCTTTTCTTTAACATATTTCTGAATTTCCTCCATCTTTTATCTTACTCCCTCCTCCCGAGCACTCGACCATGACGTCATCTACCACGCACCAACGCGCGCATCATCTCCAGCGACATTTTCCCATTAAACCCCGCGCATTGAAACATGGGATGGATTTTAAAAAGGCGGAAGATGAATTATCACGTGACACGCCTCTACCACATTCTCTCGTGTGCTAAGTCAGCAAAAGAATAAAAAAAAAGAGAAGGAAATAAGAAAAAGAAGATGAGAGAAACAAAGAATAAAAAAACACATGCCAAAAAGATGACAATGGTATTATCACAATCAAATTGCAAGAGAAGAAAATAAAAAAAATATGTCGACGTAGAAATACAAGACAAAACAGATATTGATTACTTCAATTATTAAATGAAAATCTCTCATTGTATTGATCAAATCATCGCTTCATTTTTCAATAATTAATCGAAATAAAGATTCAACGACAATTACAACAAATTATCATCTTAATATCATTTGTAAATCAAATTTAACTAATTGACCCATTTGAGCAGCTTAAAAAACAAAAAAAGCCATTTACTCCGTAAAAGATGGAAGGAAAGGGGGAAAAAAAGCAATTTTCTTCTTTAAAAAAAAATCAAGTTTGAAAATCTACTTGCAATTTTTTCCATCACCTTATTTTATTATACTCCATCTTGTTTTATTCTAATTAAATGCCAGTGGTGCATTATACTCTCTAAAAATTCAGAAGAGGATTATTTCTTGCTACGGTAGCTTTTGGCAGGAGCCAGGACGAAATTAAAAACGACCCAATTACAGCCCTGAGAAAGTGTGGGGCGGAGGTAGAGAGTGAGAAAAGTATCGAGCTTTTCCCTTACTCCTTCCTTCTCACATCTCCTTATACAACGCTAGAAAAGTAGGAGAAGGAGCGAGCTTCGTGCAAATTAAGGCCGTAATTTTTATACTGCTCACGTTGGGCGCTCGCTCTATGAATGCAAATTGAGAAAGAATTAAAAGAGAGAAGAAAATGTTAGAGCACTTTCTAAGACAAAAATCACTCCTGGTGGATGGATTGATTTAAAATAAAATCACGACAATTGCAATATTATTCGTCGATATATAGTCGATTGAGACTTATGAAATGATGCTATTGGCAAGTAACCACAAACTGAGTTTGAGATTTAATTAAGTTATAAGTTGTAATTAAATTTTCCACTCGTTGACCATTAGAATCGCAAGTTTCTTTCCTATTCCGAGAGGTTTGCTCACCCAAAATCACGGATTAATGTCTTAATTAATGAGATGGCGACTCCCACAGCCAACAAGGACGCCCTCGTTTGCACATTTTGCAGCTTTGCCCTCATTAATGCTAATTTGGGTCACCATTAAACGACGAATGAACGTCGTAAGAAAGAAGTAATCTCTTAAATGACACCTACCCTCTTTTCTCTCTAACCCTTTCCTGTCACATCGCCACGACAAAAGACAAATATGCTACTTCCTTTTTTTTAACCCATTACACATCTACTTTAATGTGAGAAATTTATTACAGTAATTTGGATTGACAAAAAAGTGACATTTTAATTGTAGTATAGCCAGCAAAGTGCACAATCCTAAGGGTAATCAACCACTCACGGCAGCCATATTGGAAAATATCTCGAGAGAAATACAAAAAGTGTCAACAAAGAGAATTGAAAAGTTTACCAACTGTGACACTTTGTTTATTTACAATCTCAATTTGCACATTTCTCTGTATTTTTGCTTGATGACTTAATTAGCTAAATAAAAAGAAACCATTTTATTCATGTAACGGCGCTTGTAACATTCGTTTGTTGGTGATTTACAACATGGCGAAAAAAATTAATTCCCCTCATTTTTTATCTCTTACACTATTCCATCATCCATGTCATTTTGAAAACAATAAGAAAAATTGTGAGAAACAGGGAAGAGTGCAAGAAACGAGTGGCGGAACGAGCAATTCGTCATCACCAATGTCAGGTGTGATGAACGACGAGAGAAGCGAGCACACCTGGCACCTCAAAAATGACAAATTACACCAAATTGTACGATATAATTAGGCATTGTAATTAATATCCCATTGACCCTTTACAATAAAGCGAGTTAATAAATTATGTTAAGAAGATGAAGCAAAAATAGACTCTGTCACGTTTTCGAGCATCTTGAACGTTGAGTGGTTTAAGATTTATGAGTTAGCAGGTCTCACTGGCGTCCGTGGCCGACTCGATAAGATGCTTCGTGCACTGACAACACCCCACACCCACCTTCGCACATCCACAAGACCCTCATAAAAGAGCGCCATTAAAGTTCCCTGCAGAAGAAGCATCAAAACTTAAAGGAAGATGTATAATGGAATGAATAAACATTTTCAAACATTTATTAAAATAGTTAAATACAAATTCGATTGAGCCAATAAATCTAATAATTTAAATAAAATTTCTTAGTCAAACATTAAAGATCGCTCAGTTGAATGGCTGTTAATGAATTTACAACAGCATACAGCAACAGGATGTGTGCTTTAATTCGGGCCGCCGCTCTTATCAGGCTAATTAATTGGCAATTGTCCGTGAGTAAATTTAATTTGTAGCCCGTCCCTATGGCATCGGTGCGTTTCTCATTACATTCGTGACAAACATTGTTACTCCCTTAATTCGTGACACCATTTTTAGTAGGGTGCAACTTTTGCAAACTCTGATTTCTCTCTAGTCATTTCATTCAAATTAATTACCAACTAATTATTTCACACCGAGTGGTGTATAAAACTATCTTTTCTTTAATTACTTGTATCTACAACTAATTACAAAACATATCTGTTCGTACGTGTCAAACATTATTATCCATAAAATGCAATTTCATATTCAAAATAAACTCTTGTCCACACTTTTGAACCACATAAAATTCACTTCAACTAACCAACCTCTGACACGAGACCCGAGAGAAGGCAAAAGACTACGATGCCGTCTTTGCAGTTGCATTGATTTGCTTAATGACACTCAGCCGCCACTAGAGGCGGTGCTCACTCAAATTATGTTTACAAATGAGTTTAAAATCGGCTCCCGATATAATTAAGTTTAACACATCCAAAACGCAGCTGAGACGCCACTTTGCCAACCATCTGTTGTTGTTTGGTGGGCTCTCATTTGAATCAACATTTCCTACTATTATAATTATAAAGGCAATTACCAAATGCACACACACACACACACACAAAGCACCTTTACATTCTAAAACCAAGAAAAAAAATCTTTCAAGCAAAAACCTAAATGAAATACAATTGCCAATTTAAGCCGAATGTTTCGAGTCATAATCCGGTAAATAGCCCTTTAAAATGTTAATATTCTTTATTTCCTCGACAAATACTCTAATACTGTAACTACACAGTGAGTGTTATTAAATAAATGACAGGTACACAATTTTTCCATTCCACGCCCCATCCTTAAAAATACAGCTAAGCCTCGTTTCAACTTCATTACCCTAAAGCACCCCCAACTCTCTTCTGCCATCTAATTCTCTTTCCAATGCCTTCACACTGATTTTCAACTGAACTTAAACTTTTCATCAAGCTTAAAAAAAGAAAAAAAAATGGAATAAAAAAAATTTTTTTTCACAAAAGTTTCATTTAAATAGAATTACTTTTTTTTACAGTTGTAAATTTTTTCATCATTAGGTCAAAATCCGGTCAACTGGGCGTTCTTCGGATCAACAAGTAATGAAAAAAAGAAAACTTATTTATTCAGTTAAATTCTCTCAAAGTGTTAGGGGTTAGGAAGTGTTAAAAAGAGAAAGAGAAAAGGAAAAATTGACGAGGCATTTTTTTCAATACCTCATCAATCATTCTTATTTTCACTACTTCTCCATAGTTGGCGCTGTCACCGAGTGTGTGAACGCTTCGGGGTAAAACTAATTATGTTTTGACTCACTTCCCGACCTTGTTTCGCTTCATTTCACTCGCACTTACTCCACCCAACCCTTCTCGCATTTACACCATTCCATGCAAACACAAACTTAACATTATTATACGATATTCGAAATAAATAAGAAATACCATTGCGTCACATTCTATACTGAACGTATAAATATAGGTCTAAGTTATGTCCCCCTCATCTCCAAGCGAGTCACAGAAAGGCAAACTACGGTGGGAAATTTATTGAGCCCATGTATCTTTTCGTGCCTTATCGCTATCATTAAATTTAATCCATAGAGATAGACCCAATTGCAGTGAGAAACACGAAAAAGAAAAAAAAATAGATAAAGTATATGGGAGGAGTAGCACAAAGAGACCCAAACTTATGTTTTTTTTTTCATTGATTACACCTGACTTCATCACTTATCCTATAATGAGCTTTTTATACTTTGAACACACTGTTATTAGGATTAGAAAAAAATTAATATCAGAAATAGGTTTTAATTATTTATTTATTAGTGTTCTTTTTATCCCTCAATGCTCCATCACCCATCAATCATTAGTTTCTATAGCAACGTGCGCAAATGCAACTCAAATTCAAACATATGTAAATAATACTCGTACATTAAACATTTCACACTTTTCTATTTAAATGAGACGTGCTTATTGATTTGATATAAAAACAATGGGTTAAAATGCAATTATTTTATGGGTTACAATCTTAGTGTCATGTCGAGATTCGATTCGATTCCGGTGATGGCGACACTTGTTGTAGAGAGTATATATTAGATCAATGTTAGAAGATATAAAAGTTTGGCGAATTGGTACACAAGTCGGTCCGAAATGTGAAGCTAAAGAGCATTGAAGAGTGGAGTGCTTAGTCTCAGTGCATGGCCACCAGGCGGCCCTTAATCTCGTAATGAAATGCACTATAGAAAAATGAATTAGACCATTAACCGGGCAATGAATAGGAAAATTCCTCTGGCCGCGCACACCTACCCCGCCACCTGGAAAGGCACAACTGAGTACCTCAAACATGCAGTTGACGGAGCTGCGTCTTCGAGCGTGAATACAAACACACTCTTTCACTAAACCCAACCATCCCCAACCCCTTCCATTTTCTAGGTGAGAGAGAAAGGGGAGAAACTTATGGCATCAACCTCTTTATTTATGGATTCATTATGTGGAAAGCATTTTCTACTCACTGCTACACTTTTCCTTTGCAACAACAATCTTCGCATTAAATATTTTAATCACTTTGCCAAATTTTTCTACCTAAATTATACATAAATAGATTTGAACACAAATCATATTATTATTATTATTATTATTATTATTATTAAGATTTAAATTAAGTTTCCAATTAAATATTCTTAAGCTGAAATGCTTTTTGCTCATTAGAAAGTGCAGCTCAAGTGTGTTCTTACCTTAACCCTATCTACATCCAAACCGCTCTTACAAGTCACGTGCAACACGTTTCGTAGAAACCTTCAATCCTCTTTCCGACTGTCTTGAAAAAGAACAAAAGAGAAAAAAGGAGGGAAAAAATGTCTGATTGATGTCTTAGATGTTGTTCAATAAAAAACATAAATAAAATAAAATAAAATAAAATAAATTTCCAACCATCTCGTTGTTTCTCAACTTGCAACTGGTTGATAAAAGTATAGTAAAATTAAATTTATATTAAATTTTAAAGATGAAATGATTGTTGGAATTTTAATATCATCTAAATTCAATTCAACTGGAAGAATTTTTAATAAAAATTCAATTTTTATTTTGTTAATATTAAAAATAAAAGTGGAATTATCAAAAATAATAAAAGTCTCGTGAGAATTTATTAGAGACAATTAATAAAAACAAAATGGAACCGGCGGGGAATTAAATTATCCATCACATAAAAAGATGGAGGATTCAATTAAGGGAGAGATGGAGTCTGTGATTTATCAAATTTAAGAGCAGAAAAGACAGTGACAGGATGAATGAGAAAAAAAAATGATTGTTAAAACATGTCAGTGAAAAATAAACACGTTACGACGCTCCACTTTATATATTTGGTTGGTTCGTTCCTTCCATCACCGATAATGACGCCGAGCAAACTTTCAAATTGACTCCTAGTGTACACAGCAAATGAATAATATTGTATATGTTGCCTGGGTTAGTAATAATTACAATTTATTTGAAATATATTTCCAAGTGTTTACTTGTCACTTCTCTCACGTCCATCCATGATGGACCAATTTGTCACGAGGTCATAGCCAAGGGTAGGTCAACGCCCACACCTTTTTCAAATGCAATTCACGAAATTCCACCCATACTTCGTGTCACCGATCAGAACACAATAATAACAACGATGCACGGCGCCATTTACACATCGCTACACCGCACATGTCTCGAATACGGTGTTGAAAATGTTCAACTTTAGCGATATTTTCTACATGTGCAAACAAACAAACTAACAAAACAAGCGAAACTTTTATCTTTTTATTTTGCATTCAAAATGTCGCGTGTTGCTGCACAACAGTTATTTCAAACCCAATCTTTCTAATTAGCAAGAACTAAGTAACCAACAGCAACCAATCAAGCTTAAGTTTTGCTTTGAGCTATGAGAAAACATCCAACTACGGGAAGGAAACGAGTCAATAAACCGCACGCGAATTAAGATGGATTAAGAAAGGCGAAGTGACAAGACCGGACCACAACCGTAAGAAACGAGATACATGAGGCGCGCCCACCTGCTGTGGATTATATAAGCTAATTAAAATTGCATTAATCCCATTTGTTGAGTAGAAAACATCTCATCAGAAATTATATTCTTAGCACGTTCAGTACTATCCGATTAAAAGCAACCGCAATGTCTTCAACAACTCGACCATTTGCAAATATTTCATCATAAACTGATTAAAAACATTCACTTACTCTGTGTTTGTCGATATGCACAAAGCGAAGATGAGGATCAAACAGCAGTTTGTTTGGATCGATATTAATAGGTGACTGTCTACGTCCCTTGTTGCACAAGCTCCATTCAGGATTGATGAGGCCCCAAAAAGAAGGTCCTGAAAAATGAAAATAATATTTATTTTTAGGTGATGCAGCAATGGCCTAATTACACAATGAGCTATTGCAGTGTCCTGCATGGGGTCCACTAATGTGCACTTGACGTGATCCAAGATCATGACACCTATCCTGCGTTGGTCTGTTTTTAGTCACACACTCTCTAATTAAAAACCGTTGCTGGCCCCGTCTACGCTTCGTAGCGTGATGAGACACCACAATTCCGAGAAAGTGACACACTGCAAAAACACAGCAATGGCGCCACGCTTCGGTCGATGTGGCAATCTGGATTCGTCTCCATGGACCCATCACTAAGTGTAAACGTCACTGTACCACCAAATTGTTTATACGCAAATGCAAATTTACTGCCACATTTATTCACCGCATTACCTAAGTGAAATTTAATAGTCATACACTCAATTAAGTGTCAACACCCTCAAATCACGTTCTTTTCTCAATTACAATCATATTTATTATTTCCATTCTATACAAAAATGAAGATAAATCACAAGCCACATCTTACATTCGACAAGACACGAATAAGGCGTGGCTAACCTCTGCTCCTCCATCTTGGAAACATTTGCACTTGGATGTAGCAAGGAGTCATCAGTCACCTCATCATCATCATCATCATCTGCTCATGCTCGTACGTTATCAACACCAGATGGCATGAGGGGATACTAAAGCCAAGTTGGCACGAGACTAGTACTGTTCGGCTGGCTTGACGAAAACTCGTAGAGGAGAAGGCGGGCTTTAATGACAACAGACACAAGTTAACTTGTATTAACAGTGCTGTTAAGAGCATTGCTCCAACTATTGATTTCACATCTAAACATCATCTGAAGAGACTCTTTTTCTCATAATGGCCCCCAAATTTAACTTTTATTGTCTGTCTTATCAGTACTCTCTTCGACTAAATAAAGCCATAAATAAAAATCTATATTTACAATATTTAATCACTTGTTTTCAAATCAACCACGTATTGCACTTTCAATTAAATCACAACTTTTCAATTTCCAACTGTGCACACAACACAATTTTCCCAAAATCCTTTACCTTTTCAATCCCATTAACAACACTCATCCAGTGATTTATATTGCAAATTCGTTTAGGGACTACCTACTTTAATATTCTGATGGAAATTTGTATTGAAACTACAGGTCCGTTGGGTAATACCACAGGAATGAGAAAAAGTCAACTATTTTGCACACCAACAAAAGGGAGCAAAAATTGAAATTAATTTAATCTACGGTAGAAATTTTTATCAATTTATGTCTCAAACTTTTTTTTTCAATCTATGTTTTTCCATTTATTTCAAATGACATTTATTTCTTAACTTAATGGTATTTATCTGCAATAACTTCCGAAAGAAAAATGATACGATTCGTGTAGTCTCCTTTAAGCCATTAAATTTTCACTGCTCTTGGCCTTGGATATTTACAACTTTCAGTACAACACGAGTCAGTCAATAATAAGATCTACTTCTTAGAACACAAAAATAAATTGAAAAAGAAAAAAAAAAAATCAATTATGACATCTATTGTAATCATTCTAATTAGACGCTTCAAAAAACTGTAAACAAATAAACAATCTTTATCTCATTTTCAATTATCCACTAATTATAATTACAACATTGTAAAATATTTAAATTATTCATCCAATTAAAATTTAATCAATAACAAATTACATTAAACAAAGTGTAAAATGTATCCAACCATGATTAAAGTAAAAATTCCATATTTCTTCTTACACTGACTGACCAACCAACCCTTAACCCCACAAAATGGCTACCCCAAACTAAATCAAGGTGCACTCAATTGCACCTGGTGGTTAGTATAAAAAAAAACCTCTACGAAAAAAATCTCAAAGGGTAGAAAACTCAATGCCCACCATCTTTTCCTAACGACCCCCAAGAGGTCCCACAGGCCACAATCATCACGTGCAGGAGCAGGAAAAAGTATAAAAAAGTCCATATATGAGGATTTTTTTTCCCTCTTTCTTCTACACCACACTGGGCTTTAATTGGGAATCTTTGAACAATCGAAAAGAAAAAAAATCACCATTGCCACCAGATGTCACAAACAAACAACAATATCAATAAGAAATAACACAAATTTTTATCTTCTTCAATGGATTTTACCTGGAGATCTTTAACTCGATTAAAAACAAATGTTGTTGCTATAGAAACCTGCATCTATCGTGTGGGGTCTTGCAAATGTTTTTCGAACATGTGTTGATTGAAATTTATTGAAATGTTTACCAAATTCAGACTTTCTAATTAAATTATTTACCGCGTAAATAATGTAAAATGATACAAAATTACATCTACCTTTAAATTTGCATGCATTAGCCTTAGAAATTAGATTCATAATAATAATACAAATTAACTCGTTGAATAATTCACACGATGATTAAATAACAAGTAACATTCAACTTTGAATTTACCAAATTGACATATCTAAAAAAAGATAAGAAAAAATAGAACTATAAAAAGCCCTTTCCTGCATAATAATGCACGTTAGAAAAGAATAGAAAACTCAGTCAATCTTTAATATCAATAATAAAATGTTGAATTTTTTTTAAAACGTGTTGATGAGATTAGAATCGTGAGTTCAACTTTAAGTGACCAGTGCACAAGTAAGATAGTTAGTTTATCAGGTTGAAGCAGTCAACCAACGAACCAATCATGACTTCATGGATGGAATGGAAAGAAAGAAGAATTGTTCTGTTCAAAGAACGAGTCTTACAGTCTTCTCTCACCAATTAGAACAAGTGCTGCACTATCGAAAATAAATACACCACTGATTCAACATACAAATAATAAATATTTTTGCTGATCATGTTAGTAAATAAGCAACTAATAAGATGAAACTTTCATCATTTCAACGATAATAGTAAGCCTGGTTTTATTATTATTATATCAATTAAAGGAGTCGAAATTGTAATCACCGAGTAAGAAAATAAATTGCAATCATCTCGTGCACGCAGCTGCTTAGGGAATCCATCACAATCACTTAACCCTTCTAACACTTTAATTATCTGATATGAGTTCAAATTGCAAAAATTTTCTCTCCTTTTACTTCTCTTAAAGAGAAATGATTGCTGCAAAGTCCATTAGGCGACCCTCGTTGCACTAGACGCCATTTTCTGCCCGCCTGGTCATCCAACGGGCCAGAAAATGAAGCCAAACACCTAATTTAATTAGATGACGCCGCTTGGAAACACCACTGCTGCCTCTTCCATTCTTCCTTTACTCAAATCTCATGGGCATTTATCTACAACTTTTTCTCAACAAATCATTATCTTCATTCTATAAACTGCGTATGCGAAATGATTAAATGAAATGTACTTAGGCGGACATTGTATAAAATAAAAATAAACCTCATAAATCATATTTTTACGTCAAATGTACATTGTACAAATTAAAATTAATTAATTAATTAATTAACTACATTTTGCACACAATTTATTCGAGCTCAACTACAATAAATAAAATATTAAATAATTCACTTAGTTGTGTTGATACCATTTTCTTCTCGAATTCAATCGTGCATTTATCACATTCGTGATCAACTTTTGTAGCAAATTAAATTCCATGCCCCAACACATGAATGTTCAAATCCCATTTGGGAATAAATTACGTCACTGCTTCTCATACACATGGAACAAATTGTAGACAATGGTAGGGTGGAGGAGTTTTAGAAAAGAGGGAAAGAATCAATTCTGGGGTCGCTATTCAACTCTCGACACCTCCACAAAGTTGTGAAAAATGAAGCCAAGTGTTCCTTGCTTCCCATAAATGAGTTTGGTCGCCAACCGGTCCACGGATCAACGATTTTTTTTTTGCTTAGGGTCACCTTAAAACAGGCATTCACGCCTCGTAGTGCCAATTTTTAGTTTCAAGTATAAAAATCAATATGGCGTGATATTTGATTTGTTTTTTCGTATTTTTAAAGAATTCTTTAACCTCTTCGTTTTTAAATTGATTAAAAATATATAAATCATTCCATCAGATTTAAAATTTTCTTTTTCTATTTTTTAGAAAAAATAAAAATAAAAATGGCTTCTTTGAAAAAAAAAATCCATTTTACAGATATAAAGAAAAAATAAATAAAAACGAAACTTCAAAAACTTTTACACTGGCTTCACAAGATGAAAAAGATAAATGAAGTCGACAAGTTTACTCCTTACACAAAACGATATTTGAGATGAGAAAGGATCTAATTCAATAACTGACTTTTCTTTTCTATTTTTACCAATTTTTTGCTTCCATGATTCATTAAAGAGAGAGAAACTCACGAGCAGTTAGCTTTCCATCGAGGCAGACATTAGCAAATTTTTACCGACAACTTTTGAAAATCTATGAAAATTTCTCAAAAAATAAAATTAAAATGACAATTAAGTGCTAGATAATGCCTTAGAGAATTGAGAATAAATCAAGTAAATTGTATGTTTAAAATGGTAAATTAAGCAAAATTAAACCTAAAGCCCAATGCCCAAAAGAGGGACATTACAAAGAATTTGATTCAATTAAATTTCAAGCCATATGCAAAAGCGCCGTACAAGGGTAATTACCTGAACTCTTAACCCTTTATTCCCATATAAATTTCAATACAATTCTACTTCAACTTAAGAGGCTTTGAACAACCAAGAAATAGAAAATTTAATTTACATTTTCATGTTTGGCTTCTGGATTCGTTTTCTACTTTCTATTATTATTAAAAAAAATTATTTTCTTTTAAACTTTGTTCAAAATTTTTTTTCCTTCCACACAAAACCATAAAAGTATTAAACTAATATATTATTAAAATATATGCAATTGATTAAATTTGATTATCAATTTGTGATGGAGCAGTCAAGTTTCATCTTTAAAAGCGCCATAAGGTACCGTTTATTTTAACAATGCAAATGTTCTATTTGACCCAACATTGGCTCCACCTCTTGGTTGAATTCTAACATGTCGGATACAGTAATTAAGTCCTGAGGAAAGTTATGAGAGATACAACAAAATGCTCTCCCGATACTGATTAATAAAAAAAATGTCAATTTCCATCGATAAAAATTCGTTAAATCCAATAAATTAGGCAATTTCAACAACACATATATTGTAATTAAGTTAAATAAATAATTACTAAACTTACCCAGATTAATAATTATAATTTGAAGTAAATTAATTTTTTTTTTCAAAAAAAAAATTTTAAATTACTCCTTCAACGATAATTAAATAACCAGCAATCCCATAGCCGACAAGAAAAATGATATTTATTCAATTACTAATAGTTGATATTGATTACTTTTTAATCAACTTTATTTTTCATCATCGTAAAATGAAATAAATTGAAAGATTTTTAAGTGAATTTCGCTCACACTCTACTTGCAAGAGACATAACCTTTAATAAAAATATAATTATTTAAATGTTGATACTCAGCTAGATTACTGCAGTCCGTTATTTAGAAACAAAATGACATAAAGATTAGTCACGTTCTAGATTCCAGAGCTGATTATGTCCGATACATTAATTCCCATTAGTTAAGAGCCTCTCTTGTACAGACAACAGGAACCTGCAAACATGACCAATTATTAAAACCACTGTATCAATTTTATTTACATGACCCTCTTAATAAATTAAATTAAATGTAATGAAATGAAATCATTTCCATTGTTATATAGTACATGAAAATAGTTGATTAGAATTGATGTGAGAAAACAATTGACACCTAGAGTCGATGAAGAAGAGAAAGGAAGAAAGCAGCAGCAGATGGCACTTGTCGGTTCGTGAAGCAGCAGACTTGTACTTCTTAAGTACATTGCAAGTGTATGTTGAACCAACCAAAGTTTATTGTTGATGTTGCAGACTAATAACAGATGGTGGTGCTTATGACACTCGCTGATGAGAACAGAGTCTGTCAAGAACAGGTCCAATAAAATTGTACCGTAACAACACCATCTATGGGTTGCTATGGAAACAACAACAACAACATGAAAATTATAAACGAGAAGGAAAAGAAAAATAAATCTCCACTTTCATGAGTAGCAGGATGGAATTACCCTCTTCTAACTCTGTTTTTCATATAAAAGTATGGAAAATGATTCCATGCACTTTCCCTCTTTTTAAAGTGCACGCATAACTTCATCTCAAGCTCATCATCTCACCAATGCCTCTGCATTACTCTTTCCCAACTCGTAATAAAAATTCATTATTCAATTAATTAAATATACTAAATAGATAAAATCAATTAGTCTTACTTCCAACAACTTTAATCCCTTAAATCTTTATCCGCAACTTCCTAAACTACACATACTTTTCTTCTTCCCTTCCCTTCATTAGTCCTTACAACATATCCACTAACAAACTCTCAGATAATGGCCAAATGGCAGTGCCATAACACCGAGTAATTGGCACAGCTTCTTCCATCCTACTCTCAAAGTCTCTCTTCTCTTCTCTCTCTCTCTCTTTTACTCTAAACATCTCATGCTCGTTTCTACAACGCTTGAACAAGATGTGAATGAGATGTGATTTCCAATTTCTTGTACTAGAACAAGATGGGGAAAAATGCATGTAAAGACAATTTGCTTCTTAATTGAGGCCATGACCCTCGAAATAGATGGAAGCTAATGAGCAACAACTCAACTTCACACACTTCACTTTTAAACATGCCATTGCATTTCCTTCTGGCAAACACTCACTTGTGCACATCAAGTGCATGGATTTATGCTTCGGGCTCATGTTGCACTAAAACCTAACGAGCAAGTCTATACTACTTAAAACCCTAAGCAATAACTGTGACAATTTCTACGTTAAAACCCCCCGGTTTAGCATCTTTTAATATAAATGTGACTCGTGTGTTCTAATAAGTTAAAATTCAACATTCTAATTTCGATGTTATTAAATCACGCCACATGCACTTGTTTTCGAAATTGTGTCGACGTCATTCTTATCTCTTTTAAAGAGGGATAGATATGTGGATACTCGTATCGTACCATGTAAATTTAATTAAATTTAACATTTTTAAACTTCAACAAATCACTAATAGTTGCATCGAATCCTATATCGCAAAAGATGATCATCAAGTACAAAGTTATTTTAATTAAAGATTAACTCAAAAATTCTAATTAGGTTTTTTGTTCAATTTCTTTTCAACAAAACAAATGAAACTTTAAAAATACACCTCAACAAATCCCGTATTAAAAATAATCTTTGGTACTTTGAAAAAATGCTATTTTTTGTCTCTAAAACTCATTAAGTGCAACATTAAATTAGGTCATGATTGATCTTGCTTCTTACATAATCTCAATGTGAATCCAAAAATCAAACCTTCATTATTTGCATTCAAATAAACACGCAAACCTTAGATAAATATAATATAAACACATACTTAGAATTAAACAATAATATTTCCGATATGTATTATTTGGCAACAAATTTTGTTTGATTTTTATCGTCGAGTACATGTTGTTGTTTTAGCTCCTTGATTCCATTTTGTTAGCTTATTCACAGTTTGTGTTCGAATTTCATTTGGCTTCTATATATTGATTTTTTTTTCTTCTTCTCCTCAAACCCATTCTTTCTTTTCTTTCTTCTATTCTCTGCTTGGTAGTCACCGTTAAAGAACACCATGTGTGAGTGAGGTTTCCCATTCGTAAACCCAGATAGCATTCACACTTGTGCATCAGCCTCTTTTCTCGTCTATTTTTTGGACTGGGCTCGCGTTGCACATCCATTGAATTCGCTCTCCTTTTCATGATCGCTTCACTTGATGCAAATACGTCGCAAGGAATGATGGGAGAAGGGGGAGAGAGAAGGAGAGAGGAGAGAGAGAGAGACTTTAACTAAATTGAAAGAACGAAGAGTGAGGTTAGAAGGTGGGAGAAGAAGGGGAAGAAGGAAAGTTGGACTTGGTTCCAAACAGCAAACGACATTTGCTGATTGCACGGATAGCTAACTGATGTGGGACTCAAACATTGCGGTAGATGAAGTCGAGCATTTGTTTGAACCGAGTGGCACTTGTTTGAACTTTGGTAGAAGAGGAAAAAAAATAAAATAAAAAATAAAAGCAGTCCAGCTTCGATCAGCATTCGTTTACATTCCTGAACTAAAATCAAATTAGTAATTTTGCAGCCATTTGGAATTTTTAAACAAATCAATATCTAATTATAGAACTTCAACTATCATAAAACTTTATTTTCATATTTTTGTATCATTTTATTATTACGTTCCAACGGCCTTCTTGCACATTAGAAAATTCTTCTCATAACATGACTCCCTCTTCTTCGTCATAACAAATTCTTTTTGAATATCACAAATTCCTTTCGGACACTAGGAACATTGGAAACGTTTGACATTTTTGAACACGACATACCTCTCTGTTTCTTCCAAGATTCTATATATTTCTTATTAATATTTTTAGAAAAAAATTAGAAATTCGAAGCACAATTTGTTTGTGTTTATTTCGAGTAATCAATAGGAGCCCTTAGAGTGTTCTTACTATTATTTATTTCATTCCTTCAGCTGTTCACGTTTCCAAGTGCCTGTAGTGATAGTGGATGAACAATAGCAGTGGGGCCTGCAGCTAATCCAAGACTCTTGAATAAGACAAGAGGTTTAGAGGGATGCTATGGTGACCTGCTTAATGGCAATTTAGCATGCATTAGCATAAAAGGGTTCGAAAACCGCACAAATGCCCTATTTCTACATCCAAGAGTAAAAAAACTATATGTACATGGTTGAAAAATAGTAATATCCAATGTGAATCAGTGCACAAGCAAAAGCATGTTAAAAATTCGTAACCATCTTTATCAAAAAAGATTGGCCAGATGCCATTTTCCATTTTGGTAAAAAGAAACAAATTAAATAATGCAGTTTATACTAAATTTAAACCTTTGGCATTCGATCGTGTATGTGTCTGGCACGTCAAATCAGTGATAATAATAAGTATTCCATCTGCTGTCAGAGAGTAGAAACATATGTGCTCCATCAAGAATTTTTTGACAGCTGAAAGCGAGACTTAGTTTCATAAGCTAATGTGATTTGACTGACACTACCTCAGACATTGGTGGGTGGGCGAAGAAATGGGGTTCCAGCAGGGTACAAGCGATCTCTTGACGTTGACACTGCCGATGCAAACTAAGAGAAGAAGGAGTGGGGAAGAGGAAGGGGAAAGATGGGAAATGTGAGTCTTGGTAATCAATTTCTTGTACCAATCTGCCACTAGAGTACGATTCGAAATTAAAAGTGCTTCAAGAAATTTCTAAAGACCTTTTTCTCTTGTCTTGTATTGACAATTAATTTTTCCTCTTCCATTATCTTGTAGCTGTTAAGATTGAAATAGAACAAATCCCCTTTGTGCTTCTCTTTAGACTAAAATTGCAACTGCAAGCTTTCAATTTTCCCTTTTTTTTCTTATTCAAAATTAGCTTAATTTAGTTTCAGTTTCTTACATTTATGACACTGCATAACCATCATTTTGTTAAAGGACGATGTGGATTTAAGAAAAAAATATTATGATATAAAAATAAAACTCTAGAGAGAGAGAGAGGAAAAAAAAGTTGAAAAGAGAAGAAGAAAGCATCAATGTGTAGAATGTCTTGCCGGAGGAAGATTTTAAAAAAGAAAAATGATAAAGAGAGACAGAAGGAAAACGAATGAGCTCAACACACATCTGTCTTTTGAAAAGTTGAGAACAGTTTTGCCAAATTACCACACGAGAAAAAATTGAGGGAATATAATAAATGATGCAATTTTTCTATTTTACAACTATCCAATATTCAATCAATTAATTGTCTCTCGGTCAATTTACAACTACAGAAAATTACTTATTAAATTGTCGTTAACCTTTAAAACTTATTCCAAAGATAAAAAAAAATTAAAATAAAATAATTGCTCATTATCTGTAAAATGTTAAACTTTAATAATCTCACTTTTGTACAGTAATTTAATATTATCTTAATTTGTATATTACGCAACGATTATTTGGAAATGTGAAAACAAAAAATACTTGTGCTTCTAAATTATTTATCCGATGTAAGTGCATTCTGCATGTCAACTTGCATTTCGTGTTGCCGAATACCGTGAGACATTTACATAACATTTCTTATTTAGCTACCATCTAAGATTACACTTCAAATTTTCATTTCACATTTTAAATATAGCATACATACATACATTCACCTTTATCATTACCAAATCCAAATCGTTTAATCAGCACAAATCAATAGCACATTCAAATTGAATGAGCATTATGAAAATATCAAAACTATATATATACAGCAATGTGAAAATGGCAAATTCAATAGTTTAGTTCTTGTTCGGAAGCCAATACACAATGCCATAACATTTTCTCGCAAACTACTAATCGCTCGGCAATGACATTTAAACCAAAGTAATGTAGGCAATCCCCACCACCCCCTCCACCCGCACCCACCAACAACAACATGCTACTAGCCTTCGTCAATCTTCATAAATCAGGTAGGAAGAGAGGAAGTTAACGAGGTCATGATGTTTCCAGAAAACTCAATTACACACACAACAAGGCACAATAAACATCAAATCAATAACAATCTCACTAGTTCCATAAAGTGCCAACCATATTGACATTCATATTACAAACATTTACAAATCTTTGCTATCTTATCCGTATCTCAAATCCATCCAAAAATGCTAATTTAATTCTTACCTTGTTTACAAATTGATTCCTAATGAGTAAAACTCAGCATCAGGCCCGTCACCCCTTATAATAAATGTATAAACCATTTTCCAGCAACATGCTCAGGTCAAGTTAAATTAGTTTTTGATAATTTAATAATCTTAAATTATTTAGTCTCTTCAAGGCCCAAGTTAAAAAAAAAGAAGAAAATCTTAACTTGATAATAAATTTATGAGTAATTCTACAACAATTTCAACTCCATATACATCCAGACGCAGATATTTTAAGCTTCGTATACCCCTTACGGCAAATGGTTAAATCCTTGTGGTTGTAGGTAAACATGGCGCGCGCGGTCTCCCCACACCATCTTCTTCTTCTTTTTCTTCTTCTTCTTGACTTTTATCAAAATTGAGTTGTGTGTGCCATGGGCCAAACACAAACCCTTACAGAGTGTGTGTCAGTAATAAATTTAACTTCATGCATAAGCTCTAGAAATCGTGGTAAGAAAGTGAATAAGGTTTCCAAACTCTTTGGACATCTTTTGCATAATAATTGCACACTAGTCCAAACAAGATGAGAGATACACCAGTATGTGCATTATTTAAACTAGTGACATTTCTCATTAGGAAATTATGGCATTGTATATCTGCTTTCCAAAATGACTTGACTCGGATTTACACCTGAGCCACTTTACGTTTTAACTATTTATACAAAAGATGTTTAATAATACAAAGTATCAAACACTGTTGCATGCAAGTGTCAAATTAATCTCAAATTCAAATTCAGTCTCTAGTTCCTCCACCATTTTCATATGTGCACCTGTTTATGCAGGCAAACAGGAACAACAAATCTCAGATTATCCAATATATATATATATATATTATATGACTTATAAAGACATTTTCTAATTTTGTAATTACAAGTGTCAACACATTAAGTGGTTAATCAAATGTAAAAACAGAAATTGAATGATACAATTTCTACGAATCGGGAATAATACAAATATATTTCTTAAAAACTCTATAGAAAATGAAACAAACGAGGAAGTAGAATGCAAACGGCAAAAGAGACTTGCCAGAGTCTCTTTCCTTCTTGTTTATTCATGAAGGGCAGAAAAAAATGGTAGAGCGAATGACTTCATGGAAACGGAATCGAATTGGACGACACACCGGCTGCTGCGAATATCAATCACTCGACTCAAGTTGGATTCATAGAAAGACGCAAGCGAGCCATCCAACTTCCGCTGATGAGCCCCATAGCGAAAGGCACACCGTAAGGAGGAGGAGTATTGTCTTCAGCCAAGAAATCAATGGACGGATAAAGAGATCCCTTGCTTTTTCAAAAGAATGAATAAAAAAAACTTCTCGCCGACTTTTAGTTGCATAAGTAGGAATTCCATTAAAACAAACAAACAAATAAATAAAGTAGAAAACTAAGTTTGATTCAAATAAAACCATTAAAATTAAGCTATTTTATATGAATAGCTTAAGTCATTAAGATATTAGCAAAAACATTCAATCTTTACTGTAAACAATTCCCCCTAGATTACAACAATCTTGTTTTCACATCTCCGGATTTAGTTCAGTCTCTGCAATAGCTCAAATCTAGGCTTAAAATAACGAAATTCTCATAATAATAATTATCAGATATCTAATTTGCACTAATCGAAAAAGAGAACAACTCAATTTGATTTAATCATTAACTTACGACTTGTTAACTACAAATTGAATATATGTAAACTTTTCAAATCACATCTCGTCACTCTTCATTAATTAATAGTCCATCACGTGACATCTTATTAAAATTGAGAAAGCCCAGTGTATACAAAATACTGCAATTAATTAATTATGTATGTAAATAAATAAATAGACATCTTTAAAAATGCTCATCGAGTCATTTATCATTAAGAATATTTTATTGATGAGCTCTGAAAACCTCTCTCACATTCTTACCTTATTTATCAGCAGCAAAATGGCCGTCAATGGTCGTCTGGAGACGACGAGTGCCAACTGGTGACCGCTAACGACACTGAGTTTATCTGTATGGATTCTGGTGGTAAGTTCTCAATAGTGCCATTCTGATTACAAATGAGGAAGAAGCAAAATTCAATGGCGCGAGAAAAACCAATTCTTTCTCTCTTTCTCTCTCAACCGTTTCTTTTCTCCATATTTTTCTCTCCTAAACTTAAATACCCCAGACATTTGACTAATTTGCATTTTTTTTCCTAAAAGAAAATTCAAGTGATGATTTTTAAAAATATTAGAAGAGAAAAAAAAATCGAAATTGATTGTAATTATATATTATCAGATAAATTTAAAAGTTTCACTCTGTAGTAACTAAAGGACATGGAAATATTCAATTTGCTCAACATCTGCTATTTAAAGATTAGCAAATATATTACACCATAATTAATTATCTAAACCGGATGTCCTGTCTCATTAGTGGCTTTCAAGCTCGAATAACATTCAAAATATCATCTACAAATCACAATAAACAGGAGAAATAAAATTTGAAAAATCAATATCTTTTAACTCACATTTCTGTTTCACGATTTATTTATTAACAATAATATAATTTATATTCTTTTCAATCAAACTTTAAAAGAAATAACTTAGTTCTTTGTATCAACAAGAAGAAGTGGTGAAATGTCCATCAAGACTGATCCAAAGTGTCCACTCGGGGCTATGGGGACGTAATGTGTGTTGTTCCCTAGGGCGATAGTAATCGGAAGTTGGCTTAATTGCTTTGCCAATTCGAGTATCGAGCAATTACTAGTGTCATGTGACAGTGGAAATTCCAAAGCTGCCACCTGATGCAAAAGACAGAACCAATCAGAGTCAAATCTAATCAACATTTTATCTAGCGTTCTGACATAAACAACATGTCTCCCCTTGTCAAAGCAACTCGAAACAAAATATAGTTTTTTAAAAAAAAACTATAAACAATGTTCAATTCGCTCGTATAAAATGAAAACCTATTATAATTGAGGTGGCAACATTTGAAAAAGAGCTTTGATCCAAGATGGCTAAGTTAGCTGTACTTAAAGGCCATTTGCAGCAGCCATTAGAAAAGTGAAACGTGGGATGGTTCAAGGGACCCCTGTCTAATGAGGCAGCAATTAAGTGGATTGCAATAAGAGACGAAACAGACACAAGATGGGGCGACGAGGGACATCTGATAAGATGTGCAAGGTGTAAGGTGTCACACAGGTGTCAATTTAGTTGTTCCACTGATTGCGCTTATTAGCATCATTTACTCATCACCCATTACTAGGTGAAAATTGGGTGTCAACTTACACTTACAGATGGCACCGCAACATCAAATTTTTAAATTATTCTACATTCAATTTAGTTGAATTGAAAAAGTTGCAAGGTTGTCTAAATGTCATTCTGTATTCAGGTTTTGGATAGTAACTAGAATTGACATGTGGGTTAGGCTTTCGAATAGTTTACTGTCCGCTTCATTTTATGGCTGTCTAAATCCATATACGTGGGAACAACCCACTGTACCTATATCTGAAATTTTACCTGTCATACAAGTGAGAGATAAGCATTCACCAGTTTTCATCAGATCGATTTAATTTTTTTTTTAAATGCAAAATATGAAAATCTTTTCATAATGTGATGTTTTATTTTATCGCACACAGGTTAAACCAACATGTCAGTATGAAAAGTCAATAGGTATACAACTTCCTAGTTGGAGACTAAACTCTCAAAATATATAACGAGGTTTATAAATAATTTCATAAAACATGAATCAATAATTAATAGTCATGTCAATCAAATTTATTTGTATTTATGTATTTATGTATTTATTTTCTTAGAAAAAAAAATTAATTTTTTTTAATTTTAAAAATGGAAAAAAAATTAAATGCGCATGTGCGTATCAGTAAAAATATCTATTTTCATAAAGAGAACAAGAAGGCGGGACACTCGCGTGCAGACTAGTGACCGGTCGAAAAGTCCTCACTATATTTTTCCAACTACTTTTGCTATTTTGACCTTTTCTTTGCCTGTCATACACCATAAGACAAAAATCGAATTTCTCTTTTCGTTTTTTAGTTAAATATATAGTTCAACCCACTACTCAATTTCAATATTTTATTAACTAATTTAATTGAAAAGTAGCCTTGCTTTTTGTCATAATTTCTCATAGATTTATACATTACCTATATAAAATTAGACTGAAAGCACTGCTCTTAAATTATTAAACACCAATTTATGACCAAGCTAAATTGAAATTAAAATTTGCAAGTAATTTTCAAATGTTAGGAGAGATTTTGATTCCTCATAAAACTGTTTTTGCCCTACAGACAGAAAAATTAATTTAAAGAGAGTCCAATAAATGACTCGTAGAATTTAATTTTCAACAAAAAATAATATAAAATAAATAAGAGTATTAAGCAGCAATAGCTTAAGGGCAGCTACTTTTATTAACAGTACTGTAAGTAGTGACATCTGTACACAGCATATTATACGAAATTTTATGAAAAAAACTTTTCGAGATTGTAAAAAAAAGAGTAAATTATTTAAACGATATTTAGTTACATTTAAAATGAATTGTAAGCCAATACTAATACTCCCTTCATTGATATAATTAGGCAACCTTTAACCCTTCGCTAATAAGTATTTGCATATTATTTCCATTATTAATATAGTGATTCGAATGAGTTTTAAGTACACATGTATCATGCGCATGAAGCTGCTCTTGACTGTTGTCATCCAGCGTTGAAAAATAACGAGCAAATTTTAATTAAATCGCTCTCGCTTCTAACTAACAAGCATTAAGCTACATATCTGTCTATTGATTACAACTGTCAAAATCAATTTCTTGTAAATCCACCTTATCAACAGCTTCATTTTACGGTCTGCTCTTTAGCCGTCCCTCGCCTCCATCCGGGAAGGCAATAAAATTTCCTCATCTACCGACAGATGTAGCGAGGAAAAAAAATTGTTCCAATCACGAGGAGACCACTTGGGGAATGCAATGCTGGCTTTAGGATATACAACAACAACAAACAAATTCTTCTTCAGCTTGTTTACCTATACTTCGAATAGAGTGAAATAAAGTTTCCAATCATCACTATGCATTCAAAACAAATGTACTCATCTTAGATCAAAAGCAAATAATTGATACCTTGGTTTTCGAGTGATGACAGTTAATCAATAATAACCGTTTTGCGATTATTAAAATTGTATAAGAGTGTACTGTCAGTGAAATCACATTATTCACATAGTACAAGACATTTAAACTTTTCTTCCTTATGCAATTATTAATCGGGCAACTAGTTAAATTTACATAAGAACTCGTATAGATTGGCACACTCTTGCACCTGAGGGATAAACAAGAAAAAAAACTAAAAGAAGAGTAGGACTCGAAAATCTCACGAAAGCAAAATGTGAAGAAAATCGAAAGTCACGCATCTATAATTCATCACCGACACGAGAAATAACTTCCATACTTCTTCTAGAAGAGTGAAAAGCCTTAAAAACTTTTTCTTTCTTTCTTTCTTTCTTTTACCGTAATGTTTCGAGACAAGTTTATTAAGATTGTTATTATTATTTTAAATGTGATAGAAAATGTTTGTATTTAATTTTTTTTCTTTTTATATTATACTTTTCATACAAACATATCCATCAATGTCAAGAGCTATTCCAAGTAATTCTTTTTTTTCTTATATGGAAAAGGGATGTTGAAGATTGACTTTAGTTAGACAGTGTAGACTGAGAAAGTCATCACTCAAGCAGTCCCATAGGGTACGAAGAAATGATGAAAAATTTCTGTCAGTAAAATTAAAAAAAAAAAAAAAATCAACTTTAAATTTTCATATATTACTTGAAATCAGTTAATATTAATATAAACTTAATAAGAATTTTTGGAAAATTGTTTGCATTTATCTCAAAAATAAATTAATTTCATTTTTCGAATTTTGCATATTTCACATGAAAACAAATGTTTTGCTTTATCTAAGCTTAAATCATGTACGTATGGTACATGTGACAAACTCTTAATCCACATTTCTGGCATCTAACCATTTGACTGCAGATGAAGTGGCAGTTTATAGTTGGAAGGGGGTGCGTGAAAACCTTTCAAAGTGGTCCTTCAACAGGCGCCTTGACATTAAGGTACGTGGTGCAAACAACGAGAGGACATTGATTTCTTCAACTAAAAGAGTGCACGCAAGTATAAAGTCAGTCGGTTTTACCAAAACACAAAATCTACAGATTCTTTAACCGCCCAAAAAATAAATAAATAAATAAAAACAACAAAAAGTAATAACCGTAAATCATGTCTATTAAAAAAAAAGACACGTAATGGTAAATCAATTTAAAAAACATGTTATATCTTTTTTATAATTTAAAGGATATCAAATATAATTATCAAAATAAATGTATCCGAGTAAACATTTTTACGTTGTAATTTTAAAATTCTACCAATGTATTTACTATTTACACACCCTTGAACTTGATTAAGTTTTACGTCAGTCGGAAGTAATGTCATGATATCATCGAACAAGTTGCTAATTAACATTTAATAGTACCACCCTACTTGTTATTCGTAAAAAAAGTAAAAAAAAAAAATTAAATTAAAAATTAATCAGCATAAATATTGCTATTTTTTCATATTTCAAATTCATCTTTAAAATATAATGAAGTCAAACTTCATGTCCGGTATTATAAGAATTTCAAACTTGCTGAGTATTTTCAATCATGTTTAATTAATCATTCGTGAATTCAACCAAATCTTCTCAATTGTATACAAGAAAAACTACGACAAAATTAACACAAAACGTACCACAGTGGTAGTAAACATTCAGAAGTGGTCTCGAGGTAAAAAAGGAAAAAATTCAATCTTCATTATCGTTTTTTTAAAATAACAATAATAAAAAAAGTTAATTTCACTTTCTTAAAGTAATGTTACTAGTGGTATTGATTACTTGTTTTCTGTAACATTTTACATTTAACGTTGTACATTTTCAAGTCAATAAAAAGACATGAAAACAGAGATAAAACACAATTGTACTCGTTGTGTCTCAGGGTGCAAACGCACACACACACACACGAATCGATGTGAGACGTTGCTGCATCACTTCCCTTTTCCTCTTTAAATTATTTCGCTCTCGAATATTTCTCGCTGCTGCTGCTGCCTTTGAAATGGCACGTGGTCCACAAGAATTCATTTTTAAAGCAAATGGACTCCTTTTACAATAAACTTGAAAAACCTCATTAACCTGAAACTAACACTTTCTTCTCTTTTCAAAGATATTTTCGACGCTATTTTGAAATTAAATTCATTATTGTATCAATTATATTGATTACACAAACATCAATCAAAAATTACAATTAATAAAAAACAAAAAAAGAAATTTTTCTTCACCAATTTCTCATTTGCATTAATCAGCAGACACAATAATTCAGCCATTTTTTTTCCTTTTCAAAATTCCTTTTACAAATTACCAATTTCCATTTTTCCTCTTTAATTAAAAAAAAAGTGTGCGAGACGTGAAATTGGAATTAAAAAAATCAATTAACTTGGTTCTATATTTTAAAAAGCCAGCAGAGATATTTACGTAAAATGTGTAAGTTTAATTTAAAAAGGAATTAAATTTTGATATTTTTATATCAATTTTATTCAAATTTATTTATATCATTTTCATCTCAATTTACTCTGATTAATTCATATTATTTACATTACTGCTTCATATCAATAAAAGTTTAATTTACATGATGTCCTTCAAAGAAAAAAATTTGAAAATAAACAATTTTTTAACTAATTTAACATCTTAAAAACTATTATAAAAATTCAATTCCCAAATAAAAAGTTTTTCAAACTTTAAAAGCTCCATCTTTTTCTTTAAATCCTCTTGCAGAAAAAGTCGAAACTCTGTAAAAACCAATTTTCAACTCCAAAATGGTTGCTATACAGCGATAAGATACTGTGAAAATGAATTCAACACAATTTCAATCGTTTGTATACTATAAATAAATAAATACATATTGCTCAAATACATATTTACTCATATATAAAATATAGTATTTATGTGCTTTAAATGCTACAACAGAAAACAAACGGTTGCACTTTCAAGAAACAACTATCAAACATGAATTTCAACTATAAAAAATTCAAGTTGAAAATTTCTAAAATTCTACTTCCAAATTTTTTTTCTTCCATTAAAAAAAGATCAATATTTATGATCAATAAAAAAACTCACCACAATTTTTTTATATCAATCCACCCAACAAAAAAAAAACATAAAAATAAATTACTTTTCATACAACCCCAAAACACCTCATTTGCATCCATAGAACCAAACAAAAAAGATGAATTAATCATTCCCAGCCCAATTACCACTTTAGTAATGTCTGGCAATCTGAAAGAATAAGTAAACACATAGCACTGCCCAAGGGATAAAACAGGAAAAAAGATTCAAAATGGCCCCACTTCATAGCCACATACAATCCATGGGGGTTTCAGCAAGCACTTTCTGTAAGCAAAATTAAAGCGAGAAGATAGAATGGAAACAAAATGCTCCAATTTAGTAATATTGGCCATGGATAACAGAATATGACGTGCTACAGCAGCATAAATACAACTTTTCATTTCTTATTTCATCATTTTGTGCAATTTAAATAGTGATCAAGTGATGCATGAATCAACTAAATTTTAGGTCCTATATATATACATATATATACATATATATATATACATATAATAAATAAAGCATCATCTGTCTGGCATCATTTAATGCATCCTTCATATTTGTTAGGTTGAATGACGGGTTCAGTTTTTTAAATTGGATCTCAAACTCCACTTTTTATGCAGAGAGCGCTTGATTTCTGTCATTTCAACTTTCTTCTTCTTTCAATGTGGTTTTGAATTTTTTAACAGTTCTTTCATTTAATTTTTATTTTCCATTCTTATTAATTATATTACAAACTCTCTTCTAGCAAAAAAATTAGAAAATAAGAATTTCTACGAACAATACAAAGGTAAAACTCTTTTCTGAACATCAGATAATAATAAATCTTTAAATATACTAATCATGTCTTAAACTGGAAATCCAGGATTGATGAATTAGGTCGAATTTAACTGTATTCAATTTTTAATGTAAGAAAGCATTGTTTTAAGTTAAATTACCGTATTTCCCTTTTCAATCAACAATCAACCATCTGATTCAAAATATTCCTTGTGATAATTTTTTGTCCATTTTGTCACATTTAATATTTTGACTAAAGGTAGATGATTGTGTTACTCGTGACTCAGAAAACACTTGTGATTATCCGTTGATTTGATTCAACACATTCTTGTACTACATGCCATTCGTGCTCTAAAAATTAGCAGACAATATACAGCACTGGAAACAGTCAGAAATGAACTTTAAAATGTTTGTTTTGTATCATTTATAGAATACAAACCGCAACAAGTTATTGCCACGACTTATATTCGTGTGGCACCTGTATTTGAAGGCGACTTAATATTACAAGCCACCTTTAAATATAGATCTCACTCATTAAACTAAACACGTTTTTGGTTTAATAACGTCTGTAGTTTAATTTAGTCGTAACTATTGATAAAATGTACATGTTTACATATTTTTTTTTACTTCTTAATGTACATTTTATAAATCATTATGACACTAAAACGGCTTTTATTCCTCGAATATTCGCTGCAACTTTTATTTTAAGAAACACATTAACGCGGTTCTTCAAATATAATTTGCAGCGTATATTCGAGGGCGACTTGTATTACAAATCGTAAGCAGCCTAGATTCCAAGAAATACGGTAGATTAAATATTATTATAAAATTGTAAATTATAAAATCGACCTTATTCACATCCACCTAGGAATCGCGTAATATTAGACACATTCGCAACGAATGTTTCAAATCTGGCTCCCATTTTATTTTCAAGATAGATCATTAAATCCTTTTTATTTGTTTCTTTTAAATTAATTTTATGGATGTCAAAAACTGATAAGAATAAATTAAATTACTAATTGATACACACGTGATTAAAATATGTGTGTAATAATCTCGGAGGCCAGCTTGCACAATGTGGTACGAATTTTTATTTTAAATTCGTTACAAATACAAATATTTGCAGTGTCTACAATATTAGTTGCAAGAAAAATAATATCATATTTTTTCTACAATGTAAGGTAAATACTTTTATCAGTTTTTTTATTTATATAAACAATTTCAATTCGTACAATACCCATGTTCCTGTTGATTACTTGAACAACCCCAGTTGTAACTTGAGTTGGAGCATTTATTACATTTTTTAGAAGGCGATTTCGCATGGAACAGCGAACACAAAACCTTTTTATTTTTCTATGACATCATCTAAACTGAACTCAACAACAACGCAACTGATCCCTACATTTGTCCATGTCGAGTCATAAAAAAATATAGTATTGTATTTTATTTTTCATTTTATTTTTATCTGATAAATTTTCCATTTAACTTGTCGCAAGATTAGGCTCAGCTTCCACAGTTAGCAAAATGTTAAATTATATTCAAATCGCATTACTTAGTATAGGAAATTGTATTTAATGCTTGATATTCAATAAAATTCAGCTAATATAGACAGTTCAAATGTGCATGTTGTGTTTTGCGTGTTCACCATATCTACGGATTATCAAAAATCAAATACCGTATAAAAGTTGCTTCACATGATTTTAACGCTACTAAATTTCAAAAACTCGAAAAATACTTACAAGTTAAAATCTAATACATTGCACCATTACGTTATAATATAAAAATTGTTCACTATATTGATTCTACACTCATAAGGGTAATTTAGCCGTATAATGAAATTCCTCCCAAAATAAAAATTATAATTCAATACTTCTTCACCCAATCAATTGTCATCTTTACTCATAATTAATAATGTTTTTCAATAAACAGATTTAAACTTGATAACTCATATTATTTATCAATAATAATCTGTTTCAAACTTAAAAAAGCACCGGTACCATAAATAAAATAAATTATACTACCTGATATGCCGTCGTAGGTCCACCATTCTTCCCAACTGGCATAAACACCTAAAAATAAAAAAGTTAAATAAAAAATTAAAACTTCTCTTATCTATATATCCGCCTACTCTATCATCAAAAAAGATTAAAAAAGAAAAAAAGAAAGAATTTCTGAGAATATACAAAAATTCAATATAAAATATCAATTTTTATATACTCCAGCAAGGTTTCTCCATGCAAAAAAAAGAGAAAAGAATAAAAAAAAATTTAAGTAAATATTTAAAAACGGCCATGACACATTAATCAATTGATTTCATGACCTGAAAAGCTCCCCCTTCAACTCGGCTTCACGCACTGCACCACGAGCGAATGGTGAAGCCGAACAAGCTCAAGAAGGGGGGTAAAATTAAATAAGGAGCTTTGAAAATTATGAGCCAAGGTCATGAGGTCCACGTGCTTCGAGACAAGACACCGAGAAGCGTCAGCTCTAATTGCTTCCGGTGATTCGATAAAGTAAAAAAGAAAGGATAGAACAAGGAAACAGCACATGTTTCCAACTCGACATGCAAATAAGGAAAAGGGTTACAATACAGGGTCAGTTTAACACCTCAGACAACGCACTTCACTATTAATCATAGAACTTGTTTATGTTTTAAATACTTTTTCAATTTTTTTAAAAAAAATATTAAAATAGAATAAATCAATTTTTTTTTATTTTAAATAAAATTAATTTGCAAATCAGATAAACTAAATCAAACTTTAAGTACCATATTTAATCTTAACTCGCATTATTTTACTAAAAAATCAATTTCAATCTGACAGTTAAATTATATCCAATTAAATATTCAGTCAATATTCATAGTATACCTTTTTGCTTACAAATAAATAAGTCATGAAAACTCCCTTCTCCTTCGTCCCATACAAAAATCAACTGATCAATAACCCACACAACCAACATCAAATATTAAATAAATAAAAAAAATCCAATATTTCTTCTCTTTTATGATTTTTTCTTATTTCAACAATTTTTTCTTAATTAAACTTTCTCATATAATTCGATAGAAAGTTATTTCCAAGTTAATTTATGCTAGAAAGGAGAATGAGTAATATATTTTTTCCTTGTTGCATTGAGACTGCGAATAAGAGGTTACGGGAGTGTACCCTTGGCTACGCATGGTGTGTTTTTGTTTGCCAGACCTCACTAGAGGTTCGCTCAACTGATAGTAAGAAGCAACAACTCACTGAGAAAGTGTTCAAATTGAGCAAAATAGAATGCTACGTATTCCCCTCTATACACTCAGTTGGTATCTCTTCGAGATGCAGAAGAGGCGGCTTTTCCTCTTCAGACATTCAACCGAGGAGAAGAGAAAGATATGGCCGTGTGCCAATGATTGCACATAGCTATCATCTTGGAACGCAACTGGCCATCAGCACAAATCAATAAACAAACAGAAAACAAAATTCTATTTGCTCAAAAGTTTGTCACAAGTGATGTGCCATCATGCTTGCCACAAATTCTGCGATCAAATAAAAACAATCATCATTTATATCGTATTTTTAAATTTACCTGTAGAAAACAAACTTCACCTCATCGGTTAAGTGTGCTTTTGCTATGTAAATTATATTAGCAAATAAATGATAGAAATCAGACTTGTACTGGTTAAGAACGAAATAAATGCAAATTTGAGCTGCATCAGCAGAGAGAGAATTTTGAGAATCTTAAGGATCTTCTTTAATGAGCTGTACTGTTTGGCTAGGAAAATGGCGCAGATCAATTTTATATTCATCACAAATTCCAGTTGAGATCTCAAGATGGGCCACTCGAGCACAATCGCAGTTCCAACTTGTGCGCTGCATTATGGGTACTTAGTATACAATCAACTGCTGCACACAGGAGCTTTAATATCGATCTCATACCCATAATGCAATGTTCAACGAGACAATATATAAATCTATTAGAGCGCACAGTCTCTCTCTCTTTCTAACCAATCTCTGTATTCATTCAACTGAGCCAATATTATAAACACTTCAATACCTAGAAAATATCGCCAATTTTGTGTAAAAACAATACCATTTGCAGCATCAACTCGACTAAGTAGGTATCATGTGACAAAATTTTACCATCTTCCTTCCTTAATCTTCCTTCTAACATTTCACAAGACGACATTTAGAAGAGAAAGAGAGCGAACAAATCCCCGTCAATCCAATTTGCCAATGATTAGGACGAACACATCAAATGGAAAATAATAAAAAAAAAAATAGCAAATCCTACACTTCTCACGAGCAACTATGATCGGCTTGAAAGCGCCACACTAAATCCGATTGGTCCATCGTTTAACAAAAGAACAAATCCTCTATCTTTAGCCCTTTGCTAAAAATCTTTTTTTTTGTAATATTATTTACACGATTTAACCTTGTGACACTTGTAGCAATATAAAATCCTTAACTCACTTAATAATCTGTCAATCAAACATCTTCATCCCTTTAATATTCAGTAGTAGTTAACAAAACTAATGGAATATTCTCATCATCGAGTTAACACATGTTAAAGCAAAAACTCCCTAAAGATTAGTCAATGGAAAAACAGTCAAATTTATCGATCCAACATCACGCAATCACTTGCAAAATAACAAGCCCAGTGACATAGAAATATTTCACATACCTCCTAGAGACAACATAATATGCCAATAAACTTCACTTGATTTAGCCCACCATTTTTTAAGTGAATTCACTTGACTGTAATCAATCACCAAAACAACAGGATAAAATTAGGGTTACCACACGAAGACTGGCTAAACTACATCCATCTTATTGACCTAACTGCCAAGAGTTAATGAAAAGAAAAGAAAAGAAAAAGAAAAGAAAATGTTCCAGGTTTGAAAAATGTTATTATAATTTTTTTTTTACGTGATCTAATAATAAAATTTAATTATTTTGTTGTTTTTTTTAGGGTTATAAAAATCTATTTTACTAAAATAGTTTATATTGCTAAATTGGTTTTATGCGTGAAGCATCAGATAATTAGCTCGTTATATATCTGGAATAATGTTCATCTTCAAAATAAAATAAATATAATGGCCGACAGTTTGGGAATGTGTGCGGTATTCAAGTAGCAAATTATCATCAAATAGACATTTATTTTTGGTTTGATTGATTGAGTCAGTGTAAGCATTTATGTAAATATATAAACAATAATCTTGTTTGAGCGTAACTATGCATTTTTGAAAATAAATTTCAGCTGTTTACATTATTTTCTTTAAAATACAGTAATAGAAAGAAGAAAAAAAATTCGTTTACTGGTTGTTTATGACATATATAAAAAAAATGCGCCTAAAACTGCATATCCGTTTTTGTGTAACAGTCTGTTTCCGTGTACATTTATTTTCCAATGCAGATAATCTTATTTCACAAGAAAAAAAAAGGTTAAATTGTTTGCTTTAAAGAGTTGCTTAGTTACATTAGTAAATTTTTTGTAAACACAAAAATTTCTAGCAATTCAAAGTCTACTGATAATTATCACTTAGTAACGTGAATATGACATAAAATTGAATTTATTTATATCATTCTCTTGGTGATGATCAGCAAAAATTTTTTGAAAAAAATTCAAAAATTCAATTTTCAAATTTCAATTTTCAAATTTCAAATTTTCAATTTTCAATATCTAACAAAGTGAAAGAAAAAAAAATATCTTCAAACCTATCACCACAGTTAAGGTTTGTCAAAGTTTAATTGAATTCACACAGTTCGCATTACCGGAAAAATCAATTCACACATTCACATAGGTCCATCTGCAATTGAAGAGAAACATCTCAAACAAGCATATCAAATTGAAAGCCCATAAAAAATAAAAATAAGTAAAGCACATGTCATTCAACAATAACAAGTTACAAAGAAAAAAAAATAAAATTTAAAACCGCTGTAACTATTGACTTTCCTTCATCCCATTTTAAACGACACAAGACACAAATTTATTTCTCCATTTCTCCAACGCACAAACATATCGCATTATGATACAAGACGATCACATATCAACTGCATTAAAGAGGAAAATGGAGGATGTAACTGTCAAAAAAGAAATCTTATTATAAACTTGAAATACAATCAAATTTATGGTAAAAGGGAAAAATAAAATCATCTTAAAAACTCTTTCCCACCCCTCGAGTAATTTCAAATAACTAAACATGGGTGTAAAAGTTTGAAAAAAAAACTCCATTTTCTTCCTCTTTTTTTCTTATCAGTAATTTATTTATTTCGTGTATGGAATAACTGATGTCTGATTAATGTGTATATGCAAGGAAATTACTAAATGGATTTGAAAATGGATGTGAATTTTTTTCTTTTTCCATTCAATTTGGAAGTAAAATTTTCAACAGAAAACCACAACATCGTCTTGATCAAAACAGGGGGGTTTGAATGACATCAATTAACATAAAATCAATGAAAACTAAAGCTCAGTTGTTTCTCCCTTCCCAACAAATTAAACAAATATTAATAGAAAATTAACTATATATATATATATATATATATGTCAAACATTTTTCATCATTAATTCATTTAAACCTGTAAAGCTAATAGGAAGAAGCACATGTCCCCTCCCAGGCCCCTAGTACTAATAGCACTTTAACCCTCGGAGCTCTCAAGTGTTTACGGTACCCAGCTACGAGAATATGAGTGCACCGTCCCCTAGCGCTAATAATAAGCCTCAAGATAGCCCAACTTTTCTCCAAACTTTATCATTATATTAATGTAAATATTTAAAAACCAAACGCAACACACAGCATTATAAATCTGCATTATCCAAATTCATATTAATTAGACCTAAAGTAATTCTTATAGCTTGCAAAATGCGTTTTAAATTGAATTAAAAGCTAACAATTTATTACATCCTTATTCCAATACCGGTTAATACCAATAAACAATAATTTACAATTTATCCTCCCATAATCCGTCGAAAAAATTAATAATAAATAACAAAAGTTGGAATTTAAATTAATTCACTTAGCTGGTTGAAAAATTTATTAAGACCCCATTGAAATAAATTTTAAATGTTAAATTTTTTAAAACCACAGAATAAATAAAACTTAAACAACAACGAGAAAAACATAATGAAATATTTAAATTACTAATTATTTAAATAGAATTTTTTCTTCTTAAAGTAAAATAAACGTCCATTTTCCGGCATTTTGCCATTTTGTGAAGCAAATACAAATCTCCGTCACCATCACACCAACCATGAGAATGTGTGGATCAAAAGGGCGCGCAGGATTCACTCTGGCGCGTCATGAATACCATCCAGATTGGTGCGCGAATCCCGGAAGGAAGGATATATATCACTATCTCGCTGCCGTCTCCCATCTTCCTTATATTCCCTATGGCTATGAAAGCTCCCTCACGCGACAGACCGTTTCATCAGAGGAAGAGAGCGAGAGAGAGTGAGTCTCACTTGCCTTCTTAGGACAAGCTTCCGTTTCAGGTGGCGTGGCGTCTGGCGAGCAACTCGGGCGGAGAAGAGTCGATCGCGCGCGAACCGCAAAAGGACCTCGGGCTAGCGCTGCTACATGGCGCCCATCTCCGCCCAACCCATACTCATAGTTTCCCCATCATGCTCTAGGCTCAATGAGAACAGATGGAAAAGTGGTCCGGTTTAAATTGAGCCACAAACTTTTGCACCAACTTCCTTTATAAAACTGTTTGATATATATATATATATATATAATTTAGTTGGAGGGTTACTTATAATTTAATATTTAAATTTTCACATTGCCTGGATTAATGTAAACAATGATAGATCAATCATTTTAATTTCTCATATACTTGTAATTATAAATATTTATAAATTTCTTTGCATCTAAGTGGCGTATCCCGTTTCAAAGTTGAAATAAGTATTTTTAAATTGTAAATTTATTTTTGAATAAGTGATGCACTCTGATCTTATCTACTTCCAGATGCCTATCTTGAGAATAAATTGACCGCAGATACCATGAATTTGAATGGCTGAAATGTGAGGCCAATCTTCAACTCAAACAGATCAAAGATGCGGCTTGAGGGAAACGTAAACATCTCTCTCTATATGTATATGTATAAATATATAAGATATATATCCATCAACTTTTTAAATATCTAACTTAAATCGAAATCACAAACTTGAAAAACGAAACTTTTAAGATAGACGGTCGAAAAAGTGTTCATTGAATAAGGAAATTTCATCAACAACACTCTTGAAAACAATTCACCCTTTAATCACCTCAATCCCCATCAAATGACAATTTCCAACGACAAAACCGTCGCTTAACCTAATTGCTTCAAGTCGTAATTAACTGACATACAAAAGAAGGGAAGAAAAAAAAAAAAGACTTTGGATATTATCATTTCACGTATTCTTTTGTCCGTGCTAGACACCACTTGATCGCTCACTAATCCCCGCCTCTTACCTGAGTGCCAGGTGCACAAGACAGACAAATGTTTTTCTCATGCATTTCAACATCACTCATCTCTGCACTTCAATCCAAAAGACATTAAGAAAAAAAATATACTTTCTTTTATAATTATCAAATTATTAATAATGCGGTGTAGTGTAACTTTTAACTCGTTGTATTCAATTACGTTGAAAAAAATTTTAATAAGACATTATTTTAATTGCAAAGTAGAAATCAATCAACTCCAATTAAATGACAAAAGTTATAAATTTAAACTATAATAAATTTAGCAAACATGAAAATAATGTAAAAAATTATAAAAGTAATCGAATAGATAGATGAATAAATGAAAGTAAAAGTTTTTGCGAAATTCTTACCTGTGGCCTGAAGTAACATGTGCAGCAAAAGAAGCAACCAGCACGCGGGTGCAAAGGCAACCCGCAGCTCAACCATGACTCTCAACGAGTGCATAAACAAAAGAAACGACAGATGCCACCATAATCCCAAAAATGGGAGAAGATAGGCAAAACCCGCAAACAACAACAACAACCCTTCACAGTCCCGCTCTCTTCCACGTCCAACACGAGACTGCAGCAAGCAAGCGCGCGCTGCTCTCGATCTCCACCAGCCTCCTTCCCTATTGGCCCGCTAGAGCCCGTTAACGGCCAATCACATAACGGAACGAGAAGCGACGGAAGAAGGACACCGGTCACCAAACACCTTCTGACGCACAGGTAAATAAAATGAAATGTCAAGGTGAGAAAAGAAATCGAAAACCCTGACAAACAACTTTGATTGTATTCTTACACAAGTTTAATTATCATTCAAACCGACTCGTTTTTCAATTCCTAACTCAGTCAAAAGCACCGCCTGAAGAGGTTGCTTTCCCGCTTAACAAGCGATCAATAAGTGCAGTTGCTCGCAGTTGAGGTGCTACTTGTCGGACCGATGCAAGTCACTCTTAGTCATCTCTTCTCCCTTTTACTGCCAACCTATCTCTCGGTTTCTCTCTGAGGAGCTGCCAAAGGAACATCAAAACGCGGATTTTCAACTGATAATTCCATTTTTATTTTTTACAAATACCTTCATACCGGAAATTAGAAAAGCGAATAAAAAAAAATCTTCTACATTTCCTCTATTCGTACATACAGTATATCGCTAAAATGCTAATGTTAGCAATTTTTTATTTTTAACTGTAACATTTTTTTCTTCTATTTTTACTTTTATTTTCATTTTAATCGCTTTTTACGAGTCAAGTAAAGATTAAAGCAGACAAAAGTTAATTATATTTTTAATACTATTCTATCTATTTTTATTTAATTTATTTATGGAAACCAAAATGGCCAAATATGAAATTAAGGGGAGAATAATTGTTTAGTCGATGCCATAATGCTACAAAATTAGCCAAGTGCCAAAGTAACTGCTTCAAATTCACTTCCCGTGACCCCAGTGTGACAAGCGATTCTCAAGCGGCACGCGCTGTTCATTCCACATCCATTAAACGACCGCCATCTTGTATAATGTTTATATATCCCATAACATTTGCTTAAATGGGTATATGGGAAAAAATATTAGCATTAAAAATAATCCATTACTTTGGCATGTGCATCATTTATTCTTCGAATTCAAGTTAAAGCCCCAATCACCTCGTTATAACAACAAAATGGCGTAGCAAAGGTGGTTAGACCGTTTCACATAAAAAGACTAAAACGGAAACCAAAACCACCCCTCCTTCCTTCCATCGATTCGTCACTTCTGGTCACGAAAGCCGCACCCTCTCAACTCACACCCACACACTTGTCACCCACAATTCTGAATCTCGCTATAAGCGATCGGCTCATTAACTCGTCCGACATCTGGTGGCAGATTTTTAATCCATCTATTTTTTTTTTCTTTAAAAGAAAAAAAGAAGCTGAAAATGGATTTCAGTAGTTAAGTAACAATTTTTCCCTTCTTTTTTTAAAATATACCGTACATTATTTTAAAGCTGTTTTTCTAATTTAATACAAATTTGATTCTCAATTGATTATGCGTGTTAGTTTCCGGGTTAGAGCCGTTTTTACGCATATTTACTTCATTCCACTGCTTAACCGATCAATTGACGAGAAATCAAACACTTCACCGTCAACTTCCCACTAGTGGATTTACCTACAGGCTGCGTAAATTCACGCAGTGAACAGCTAATTTTTAGAAATTAAAATCTAAATTTTTTTTAAATGTATAAATAATAGTGACGAATTGATCAATTCATTTACTCAGATGTAACACAAGTCTAATTGACTGTTTTAAAAATAAAAATTCGAATTAAACAAAATTAATTAATTAACTAATTAATTAATTAATTAAATTCGTTTAAATGCATTTTATTCTTTAAAAAAAAATAATTTTAATGGTTTAAATTATATATTCTTCTCTATCATTAAAACATTCATTAACCCAGACAAAGTCACTCAAAGATCAAATTACAAGAATGGGAAGGATGAAATAATGGTTTGCTGCCTAACAAATAATAATGAATTCATTAATTTAATTAAAATTAATCAATATAAATAGAAAATTAATTTTCGTTAACTAATATTTGTCTGTTAACGAAAATTAAACTTTAATCAAAATAAAGAGCACTAATAGCAATATGAACTCTATTCTTTGCATATACACATTTGTAGGATTCTAATTAAGTGAGTTGTTGAATACAGACGACGATATTAATTTACTGCACACACCTAAATTACAGCCGAGAGCAATATTTCACTTATGATCTATTACCATTTGTCCACCATCTACAATCTACCTCACACCCTCTCCATACATAAATGCAATACAATTCAATTCACTACTTAAGGCTAAATGCAAAATGTGTATCACAACAACATTTAAAAGAAAAAATTCGAAATTTCGAATATATAAAATCTAATTTTAAATGATTTATGTTGAAATGTTTAATTATGGAAGATGAAAATAGTTTGAAAATGATATCATCTGACGTCACCTGGTCTGCGAGAATAAGAGAGGGGTTGGGTCGGGGGGATGGGGAGGAGTTGCTCATTGCGGTCTCCAGGAATGGTCAGTGGTTCCATTACTGGGCAGCCACACGGAAGAAGAGCAAGTTAACATGATTATTAACTACAATTACACGAGAAGCTCAACTTAAGAAATAGCCTCGAGGCTGAGCCGGGTCAATTTGGGGAGGACCACAAAGAAGTCCATCACAAATGCATTGCCCTCGAGCATGGTAGATAGGGATGAGGAATCTGCCTATTTGCAAGCGTCACAACACATTTGATTTATGCAATGCACAGAACCGCGTTCAAATGCCTCCAGACATTGAAGGAGAAAAGAAAAGAGTAATTACTGTCAAAAGTTTGTACAACTCTCGTTATAATAACCGCTTTGATTCAGTTAATTAGTTGTGTGGATAAAACAAAATGCCATGTGCTCAACTGAAAAGTAGAAAATGCGCACATTTCAATTATCCGGTATTCAAATAAATGATATTGAAAAGGCAGGCAGGCAGATGGTTGTTAATCAATAAAGCGCCCTATTTGTATATCACAACACCAGGTGTAGAGTCGTTCAATCAATTAATAAAGCTCATCATCATCATCATTTGTGAAATAACATGTTAAAAATATTTCTCAATTTTTCAATTTCATCGTCGAACAATTCCCACTTGCTTTCTTTTAACAGTAACTCGATGCACCGTGCCTCGAGGTAGCATCCAAGGTGCGAGTGAAGACGCTGGTTAGAATATGACGAGAGGAGGAGGAGGAAGGGAGCAAATTGTTTATTGATTTGCTGGGAACGTTGTGTCGGAGTGATTTGTCGCCGGATGCGAGTATCTCCGTCCAAGACTGCTCATGGTCGATTCCCTTCGCACGACAAGTGGACTGACGAGTCCAAACGCCGTTTCCAGTTGGCTTTAGAAAACTTGCCTGGTACACATCCCCTGGGTGTGATAACCGCAACACATTGCACTTAATATTTCACCAACTTATTTTTATTGCTTCCCCTTTTATTCTCTTTCTCATCTCTGGCCCAGAAATTATCTTTACATTACAACACATCAAGGAATTCATCAAACCAAATAAAAAGCACAATTTCATAATCTTGACTGATTGCAATCACGTTATAAACACGTGGCCATTTAACAAATAAAACAAACAGCAAAAAGAAAAAGAATAAAAAAAGATAGACGAGAAAGAGAAACATTCCGTACTCGTACTCTTATCACCTTGGAGCAAAGCGATCGTTTTCCCCATGTTATCGATTGAACACAACTACGATGTGGTCTGTGTGTCACACGAACGTGTGCTGAATCGAATGGGACGCTGGAAAACGGCGACAGGAAACAATATGGATAACAACACCATAACTTTAGCATTAAATTTGCATTAAAAGTATAAATATATATGTATTGTTAGTTGGATCGCATGTTTAAATTGTAAAGACGAATTCAAGTTTGAACTGCAAACATGTCAAATGTAATTCTCTCGATTTAATCCACTTGTCATATCTCGATTTGGTCTCAATTTCATGTTGGGCGCCGCCCTGGTGTCGAGCGAATCACATTAGTAAGCAGGAAAAGAATTGGCAGTTCAATTGTATTCTATAATCACATGCATTATTCATAGTTGCGCAAGATCCATCCGTCACACAGATTAAAATTGAATCCTTAGACTCTTTCTCGACGTTCTTAGAAATGGTCTGATTGGAAGACAGTCGACGTTCACGACATCTGGGGACGTAATTTGCCTCACACGTGCTACTGCCCCTTTTCAATGATTGCTATCTGAATCCATTCAGAAATAAGTTAAAGTCGAAAGAAGATGCACAGAAATTGGCTCCCTCAGCACAATTCCTACAGGATACTTCTCGTTTCGCATCGCAATGAATTTCCATACCACTTTTCTTATTTCATATATTTTCTTTTTTCGTAAGAGTCAATAAAATAATTGGGGTAAAGGAGAAGAAGCAACATCATTGCAAGCTACAATGGCAACAACTGCTCGCAGGGTTCATTTCCTGTTCTGTAACAATGCGTAGAAGCTTCCTCTTGGCTTCTTATTTGCAAGGATTAATTTGGATAAAAAAAGAAATTGTTGATAATTGGAAGATGTGATGAAAAACAGTTGTTTGCGAAAAAAGAAAAGTAAAAGCCATCTGTCCTATCCAGGGAATAAGGTTGATAAAAGAAGACCTGACAGCTTTAACCTTATCTGCAAAACCAGGCAGAAAGAGCAAAGCTTAAAAAACAATCTTGATCAAACAATGACTAGACAAATAATAAAGAATTTAATTTTTTCAATTGCTCTAACTGTAATAATGATAATAATAATAATAATAATAATTGACCCAAAATTGATCAAGCAATCAGATCATGTGTTAATTGAGTCGTAAAGCTATTTCTGGTCGTCTTGTGAGACCTTTGTACAAAGTCGAATTTTGTCATTATCAATATTCCACAAGGATGCAATTAATTTGCATACCTTAACGACTTTGCCTTAGGTTTGCAATGTTTGTGCAATGTGCCATCAGAGGGCAATCTGCTCGCACGCTGTAATGGTCTTTTGTCCATGTCATTTGACATATGCCAAGAGGTGGAGTCGCCCATATTATTTTTTTTCTCTCTCTCTTTTATGTTTGGTGCTGGAGGGAACACAAAGATCATTGTCTCAAAGATGATTAACCTTTAGGGTTTGATGGAAGGAATGGCATTTCGCAACAAATGAACGTTGCAATAATGTCACAATACTTTTCCTCTACTTTTACTCACAAGGGGGTTGTAAATAAAATTGAACAAATAAATCATCACTGTTATAAATAACTTTTTCTATCATTCCCCAATACAAAACTTTCAATTAATTTCAAACTTGCACTTTTCTGATTACACTAAAAACCTTTTTAGAACGAAAAACCGTTTAAATCTCTTACACATTTTCACTACTGTAACAAAATTTAGTCTCAATTAAGATCTAGTATCAACAGGTCAATGTTCATAAAATATAATTGACCCTATTCATAATAAAAATGAGAAATTCCCTAACTTCTGTCAAGTAAAATATTACTAACTAATACCAAGTCTTTCAAACCAAAAAAGGTAATAAAATAAATTTTAATTTCCATCATCTGTTAAAATAATATTAAAAATCCTTTTCTTAGTAACCAGAAATAAAAACAAAAACAAAAATTTAGAGAAAAAAAAAGTTATTCATCATTACTTTTAAAACTACAAATAAAACAAAACGCCCAGTAACAAATAATGAACAAAGCATGCATTAAATTGCATTTAAGTACACCAAAACGACCTTTATTATGCATACACGCCTACCTCTTCCCTTAAAGCCTTAGTTGCTGCCCCCTAGATTTAAATTAAAACCCAAACATTTACAACATATTAACGACAAACGCAATAAAAAGGAAAAACTCATTTTCTAAGACAAATTATGCTCAAAACTCTAATTGTACACTATTAAAAATTTAATCATTTAAATATATAAAATTTTAAATGCACGAGTAAACAACTAGATTAATTGCATTCAAATGTTTACTAAGATTAAATGAATATTTTACTCACTTTCCTTTATTCATTTATTTATTTGATAGATTTAAAACCCTTAAAAATCTTCCATTATAAAACATTTACATTAAGATAATTACAAATTTTCATTTGTTTAAATGCTCAAAGCCTGATGATGATTCCTAATACTAAAAACTCGTATTTATTGAGATGAGATGAGTTGACAATGATATCTCAAAAAAAAATAAGAAAAAAAAACTTACAAAGCTCTAAATAGATTTTTGAATTATATTAACTTTGAGAGAATGAAATTTTTATTCACTCGCAGTATAAACACACAACACCGCACTCCTTCTCGAAACCAAGGAAAAATTTAATTTTCTCGCTTTCTCTCGGCGTTGCTTTTAAATTCTGCAAGGAACTAATTAATTAACCAAGAAAGAAAGTAGAAGAAAATAACCAGAAGAGAGAGAGAAGAAAACTAACCACACTTACTCGCCTAATTTGGGTTCTCGAGCTCATGAATTCAACAAGGGAATGGGCTAAAGTTGAATCGGTTGTAGATCCCTGAACACTCACCGGAGGGTAATTGCTGGACGAAATGCTTCAATTTGAGCAAAACAAACAAAACAAAATCAACTTGGCAACAAAATTTATTGCCAACAACTTTTTCAACTATTTTCCCACACAATTTTCTCTGTCAACTGTAAGCTAGCACGTTGATTTGTCAAAAGTCGCAATTCCATGCTTCCATACGAAAACCTGGAAGGAAAATTCGAACAAATCAACGTGGTATGTAATAAATTTATACAGCAATTCATTATTTAAGGTAAATGTAGTGTCACACATGCCAAATCCCATGCAGTTTCAAATGTAAATCTTTTTAAAAATTTACTATGTATATTCTTTATATTTACATTGCAATCAATAAGAATTGTGAATTCACCTTGTAAAAATTTTAAATTTCGTTAAATTTTTATATTAAATCACACGTGATATTGGTATTATAAATTATGTAATAATTATTATCATAAATATTTTTCGTATAAATTTAAAAATCAAACTTCTTCAATAATGAGATTCATAAAGCCAGCTTTGAACAAACTCCACTTCCGACACGAAAAAACTTTCTATTTATTTATATTTCATATTTTGCACAATATAATTTTTCTAACGACAAACTAAAAAAAAAAATTAAAAGCTGACACATGAAACCTCGTTAAATGTTGTCAGATTATAATCTGATTCTACAACAAAACATAACTCAATTAAATAATTAAACAATTAAATAAGTCGGGTCAGGAAACAGTTAAAAAACAAATTTCTTTAACAACATACTTTAATTCAATTCTATTGTATAATTAATTGATCTTCATCTGCAGATGTTAGTGGACACCCATTTTGTCACTTTTTCCAGGAAAATAAATAAAAAAACAAAACTATTTTCCTTTTTTTTTTTCCTCCAACGGTTTCATCGCTTTGTCTCCGTCCTCCACACACAAGTTGTGAGTGATGGCAGGTCAGTGGCACCATGGAAAAAAATCTCTCTAGAGATTGGCTCCAGTTGCAGCAAATTCCATGGTGCCCTGACGGTAGAGTAGCCAACCTCAACTGAATTATACACTTCTAACCTCTTTACATCATGCTCACCTCACTGCTGACACTGAAAAGTCAATCAAAAGAGCATAAAGAAAAGAAATAGTGCAAAAAGTGATGAATTCTTCGCCAGAAAATGGTTTAAATAATTTAAATGAAACAAATGTGCACGGCCGTTAGAAAATAAATTAAAACAGTCACAAGTTTGTACGTGCAACTATTATTAAAAATTCCTCATAATACATTCCATTGCAACTGTAGAATCTGAGTTGACATGTTTATGATATTGAGTTGATACCAACTGACATTTTCCTCTTGACAGTGCAGTCAAATTTTATTATCTCCATCCCGTAAAAATAAATTCACACTGCTAAACATTAACAATTACCAATGCTTTACTGTTTTACAGGGGATATTTCTTTCTCACTCACTCACTCACTCATTTTACTTATTAAGCAGCGAAGCCATCAAGCGAGCAAATTGAGAACTAATCTGACCGAGGGCAGTGCCTTAATGTCAAGCATCTCGTCCAAACTTGGTTAATTCAATCAGCGACCTCTTGACGCCACCTTAGGCCACTTAAATATCGATTCATAAAACTGCCTATGTCACCTTGATAAGCTAGAATGACATTAAATGACAAACTGCCCGTTATTTACTAATCTAGTCGTTTGAAAATATCGTAAATATTGGCTAGATATCTCGCATAGATAGGTTCGCAGTTATTTAATCGTTAGGTTAAGAAGAAAAAATTATGCACGCTTTGTGGCAAAAAAGTGATAAGAAGCTATTAGGATTCTTCGGCAGTACCTAAGGCGGGAGAGTAGGTCAAGCCCTTTCCTGGCTTTTCATCAATTAAGACACTTCTCCACACACCTGGGCAAAAAGCCAAAGTGAGAGAAAAGTCTTGCTGACCTGACCACTTAGAATGGAGGAATATCTCGTGAAAAAAAAATCTTCTCTGCACCTTCAATTAAAACTTTGTAACATTTTTGAAAATGAGGTAAGAGTAGCGAAGAGCATTTGTCATGGTTTAACCATAGAAATGGCACTTTCTAGTTTAAAACGACAGCAATCTCCTTTGAAAATGGATGTCACTAGCAAACCGGAAATGAGTACAAACACAAAAACGAACATCTAGCAAGTAAAGGGTTCTGGAAATGAAATCATTTCCAACTCATTTGCAGAGTACTCATTTGTAGAAAAGAGAAACTTTCACTCGGTTGCCTGCTCAACCCGCTAGGGGGTTGCTGGGGTTTTTCGGTTAGATGTTAGGACCTGACAACCAATTCAACACTTGCCCAATAGCGGAAATAGTAGCAAGGAGCGTAGAGAATGAATGGAATCTTTTCTACTTTATTCACTACACAACTCAAACAGGTGCGAAAAAAAAATATTACCACAAACCAAACAACAAAACTCATTTAATTTCATTTTCAACTATTTTTAGAAATAATTAAATTCTCATTATTTGTTGTAATTAAAAATTCAAAATGGCTAAGCCATGTTAATCAGCTTTAAAGCATCATTCGCTTACATTCTTGCTATAGTAGCAAGAATGGAAACAGCCAGTGAAATGGGTGTTGATAAGGGAAGATTTCACGAACGTCTATTGCATGTCGGCCATCTTTTTCTCCTCAATAAATCGAGGCATTGCACTGGATTTGGGCAAAGTAGGTAATAAAAAATTTCTAAACACATCATGAAAACGAGAAAGCAAAACGGCCTACTGTATACCAACGCCTTTTTATTGAACTTGCTTTTCAAAAGCAAAAAGAAAATAAAAAATAAAAAAAACTTGTGCTTACTAACAAAATATATATATATAAAAATAAAAAAAAGTGCTGAAAATTCTCACATTTGTACGCTTTATGACCATAACCATATTTTCCCCCAAACTGAGCATTGTGCCAAAAAGAGGGATATCTTTTTAGGATGTTATCTACCTTTCCCAGTGATATAAAAAAATTTATGAATGGATTTATTGATAGAATAAAATGTTTTAATTTTTCAAAACTCTACAATTTTCATTATTTTATTTAATTTTTATCTATAAAAATAGTTAATAAAAAACTTTTATCAAACTTTTTTTTATTTTCTATATACAAAATGTAACTTTGTAAAGAGTTTCCTGTACAATTGGGCCTCTTTTTGCACGACTAATGGCTTCCCTTTGCACACTCTTCAAATAGACACTTGAAAACTCTTCCAGTCGCATCATCCATTTCTTCTGGCACTGGCACGCGCTTCCGTTCTCCCACTTACAGATTTATGCGTGTTTGGTCCAACAGTCTCCAGATGTCGTTTCTCTTTCGAAACTGAAAGCTGTGGCTTGTATTGTCCAAGCGTGGCAATGGCATTATCGAACGTCTTTCACCCGTCCAGTGACAAGATATGTGAAGGACATTTCGATTGTCACGATGGGCAACGTCTACAAAATCCAATATGGCGACAACCCCCCTCCCCTCCCCACCCATCCTTCTAGCATTGCTAGTATGAAATGATTGAAAACCAACAAAGATATAACAAATGGAAAATATAGATTTCCATGTCGAAAGAAAAAGTGAATGATTCGCAAACTGATTACGGTTTAATGTGACAATAATAATGAATAAATAAATAAATATATAAACAAGTGTTCAATTCCCATCAGCAATTATCAAAATTATTGTGGGAAATTAGGAGGCATCTCTCTCCTTGGAGACATTGAATGTTTGCAATTTTCTAACTCATCATTAAAATTGTTATGAAAAATAAGCGAAACATGTGTAAAAAGAAGATAAAAATTGGCATTTCGCCGAGGAATAAGTGCTTTAGTTTGCAAAGTTGCATGGACCTTGGAGTGGGCACATGCCAATTGGCGAAGAATGTTGGTGCATGAGCTCGTTCAAACTGATTAGTCTAATGCAAGAGCAGTGTTGGGATCAATAGTATAAAAGGAGGCTGCTCTCTTTGTTGTTTGAAACCATTCTTAGGTTGAAAAGAGAAGAGTTTGCACAAGGAGAGAGGGAGAGGGAACAACACCTGACCAGAATGAATAAGTAGTTGCCACACGTTTGGCCATCATCACCGCAAACTTGGCTTGAAGCACTCAAATTATATAATTGCAAAACAGTTGGATAATTAAGTTTGCACGTTAATTACTCTCTACCAACTTGGTAATTAGCAGATAAACGAGCGGACTTTGCAACTCACTCCATTTTTTGAATACATTTTTTCAAATATCTTAGCAAACAGTATTCTTATTATTATTAGCAATTGATATAAAGTGGAATAAGCCTCATCTACTTTAATCTCTCATTTGGAAATCCGGTCGCATGCAGCGGAATTTGACGATTACTCGACTAATTTATTTAATGTTTCTCAAGTTGATGACACTTTTGTCTAATAATGTAATGAATATGGGTGCCTCGTATTATTGTGGTGGCTTGTAACAAGAGCGCCACTACTGGCTTGAAGACAAATTAATAACCCACTGTGCACATCTCACTCAGCTATCGTGATGGCTATACTTTTGCTCGCTTAACGCAGTTCGTTGACAGGCCTATTGTCAAATTGTCGGCTTGGCTCGTCTACTAAACTTTACAATCATTATCCTATAAGCACAGAACTCGCATTAAAGTGATGCTACAATTATTTGTCAAAAGATAAGTGAGCATACGTTTCTGTTCTAACGGACAAAGTTCGCATTGCAAGAAAATCTTCCAATCTCCTCACTCCCTACAAAGAATCAATCGACAATATTGATTTGCACGCGCAGGCACACCTGGCACCGCGTCTCCTCTCTTCACCAACCTCCCACGCTCCATCCACTATCCATGATGCATGAGCCTTTCGTCCAACTCATCTACAAGGGACAAAGGCACCACCTGCTGGCTGTTCACACCTACACCAAATGTGGATCAACCGTCGTTTCATTCTTACCTTTCTTGTTTCTATAGCAACAAATGTGTATCATCTGACAACATAAAATGGTCCAAGTAGAAATGATGGAAGCAATAAAAAAATTCAAAAACAAACTTACTCACAAATAATTTAATCACTTGTAAAAGTTTAATATTTCTTTTTACATTTCAATTTACCAATTCGCCATGTTTAATTGGATAGCCCAGGTGAGGGATGTGATACAAACAACTCAATTCACACTGGAAATGTTTCCCCAAAGCTTTAATCGTAATGAATTATGCAAAATTTAATTTTGCACACACGCACTGCACTGCAAATACTTGACACACCTGGCAAGAAGAAGCTTAACAGCGGACCCAACTCAAAGCAAAAGTTTCCATAGCAACAACCCATCTTTTCTATTTTATCATTTCTAACCAACGTTTATTAACTTCACCATATAAACCCATTACAACCAAATCTAACATTTACTTCAACACCACAAAACATATCTTGATACTTTTTCAATTTCAAACACAGGATAATCGCTAATTAATCAAAATCAAGGATGGTGCTCACTAATAAGCCAACGATACAGAAGAACGTGTTGCTGTAGGCACCACAACTAATCAACTCAATCATAAAATACCAGGTTAAATTCATTCATTTTACCGATGGAATTTCCTTTATTAACTCTAGAATTTAACCAATTTCCTCGAGACGTGTCGTATAGTGCGATAAAGATGAATTTGTTGTAATAAGGATCTATATCCTGTATTTTCGAGGTGTATCATTGAGAAAAATCGATAAGTTATCTATTTAGCTCGCCACAAGATATTTTTCCCCGCACATTTTATAGCTTTATCTGGTTAATATCGATTATTTTTAATCGATAAAATCGATTTCACACATGTTGGTCCAAATCGATATTATTCGATATTTTTGGTTTCTTTTATGTAATGACATAATCAAAACAATAAATACAATTTTTAGCCAATATCGATTTGCTTTGTTCAAACGCAGAACACATCCACACATACTGTGACCAAACTTCATTTCTTCAACTTGATTACACTGCCATCTTTCTTAGCAATGTGGACACTAGCTTTATATACCTGAGGCTCCATTTTACGACCAGGTGCAATTTCTCTTTTCTCAGTTTCCAAACCATTTTATGACCATTGGATGTGTCCATGTAGCAAAACTGGGCTCAACGTGAACTTGCCTTTGATTTCTTTTCCTCCAACAACAAAGGAGTTGCATTATAGTAGCTCACTTTATTCCACCCAATAACCCATTGACAATAGTACACAAAACTTGCAACACTTAGACAACACTCACAAGCCACTGACCTAATGCTATAATCCGTGCAGTGACCAAAGGATTTGCTAACACAATTCCCCTCAACTTTTAAAACTTGTTACAAAAATATGGATAAATATTCATGTATAAGGTAATCGAAATACAAGTTCCAAGATCCTGTAAAGCTATCTCTCCTTCAAGCAGATAAATTTCGACTTGGTCAAATTAAAATTGCATTGCATTGCATTGCATTGCATTTAAAACAAAACAAAGAGAGATCTCAATCTGAGCCATAGAAAAGCAACATCTACAATTTCCCTCTTAAAGTTTCCAAATAAGGTGACAATAATGAGCCATTTTTAATGTCATTATTGATTTTTTTTAAAGTTAAACATTAAACTAAGCTAATATTGTCGGAGAGTAAATAAATGCAATCACCCCATTACGATTCAGTATAAACAGCATTGGGCTGTGTTTATCAAGACCATTCAAATGTCCCTGGTTGCCAATGTCAACGCCACGTCTGCACCTACAACTAGCAGTGTGCTCTGACTACAAACCGATGACCACTACCTGATTACACATGCCCAACACTGTCCTGTAAAAACAGTCGGCCTCATCGTTTTCCAACTGAATCGCGAGCTTTGTGACCATTTAACCTTCACCGTTGGCAAACTCTTCCCAACCCTTCCGACTACAGATGCTGATTATTGGTTAACATTATGCAGCTATTCGAGTGGATTCAAGCATGGTCAATAGCTACACAATGGATTTATACCTGTGGTCATACTCAATGGCTTAACTGCCAACAACTAATATAAAAATAAAAAACTTTTTGTATTTACTTTTCTGTTGAAACGTCTTCTTCAACTGTTTGATGAAATATTGTAGAGAGAAACAAATGTAGAAAATAATAGAAAAATGTAAAATTTTTATAAACTTTTGACAAATAGATTGAAGCAAAGTAGCCATTAAGAAAAACATCACGCAATGCCAACATAAAGACAATAATTTTTTAACAAATGAGTGTGAAAAAGCGATGTGCCAGAGTAAACAAAAACGAGTTGAGAATGGAATTGAATTAGCCTTCCTCAGAGCCCCTCCCAAAACGACGTGGTACACTGAATTATGGATGAAATTTGCTATGGAGAATACAATGAAAAAAAAGGATCTTCCACCATCATCTAACAAACGCAATGCAACGCAATGTAGTTGTAGTTGTTGTTGTTTTGTTGAAAATTTCATATCATTATAACACTTAAGTATCTGTAAGCAAATAGCATTTCGCAGAAGTGCGAGTCAATAATGAGTCCCCAGTGAACTTGAAAGGTTGAAGGTTACTCGAGTGTTTTTTCAGGGTAAGGAACCGATTGATTGGAACATTCCACACTCAAACGATGATTCAACAACAGTTTTACAGCAGCTCGTGAAAAATACAACTTCAATAGAAAATTCCTCTGCTCACTTCCCCTTTTCCTTGTCCCCCTGGTGGTCACAAACCTGACTCGCCCCACTGATTTCATGGCTAGTGCACAGGAAGATTTTCAAACTTAGAGCCGTAATACTAAAACTTTGATCTCCTTTCTACACTTTAGAAGTAAAAAGAAAAAAGAAAAAAAAGAAGAAAATAATTTTACGAACCGACGACTTGAATTTAGAAAACACTATTTTAAATAAAATAATAATAATCATTAAAAAAATTCAATAAGTTAATTTTTTTTATGTTTTGTTTATGCAATGCCGATATTTTATATTCTCAATATTAGTTTCAAATGGCCATGAATTATTATAGTAAAACTATACAAACATCTGTTGTACATTTCGGCTGTGCTTTAACAGCAACTTAAAGTTGAACTTCAAATTCGAGTATTTGAAAAATTCTTTTCGTCATAATATTAATGTGAATACTTTAATTCCTATAAAAAAGCTAATGGCCAAATGTGAGCAATAAAAGAAACTCTACCTTTAAGTAATGACCAAGTATCAGCATTTTCTCTCTTCAAACAAGTGTAGATAGTGTTAATTAAAATGACGCTAGAAAAAAAGGAAAAAAATTAGCTAGAAAAAAGAAAAGAAACAAAAGCCAACTCATTTTATGTTTATTGGAGCAATGATTCAGAGGGTTAATCGTCTGCCTCGCGCAGCCCAATCCCAGTGTTCCACTCCATAAAATTGCACCCACTCACTGCCTGCCCTCCTCTATACAGCCCCCGGTTCTTTGAGTCTATTTGCATCACTCATAAAAAGAAAGAGAAGCGTTTCAGGTGTAGGCTCGTACATTTTCATTTGTAAAATGCACTGTGCACTGATTTGCCATCACGACATGTCCTCTCCGATGCTCATTTGTCCTCATGTGATCACGTGAGCGTGAAATGGAGCAGCCTTTTCTTCAAACTACTTGATGCAAAATGGCATCTTTACTACTACAAAGATGATAAAGAGCAAGAAAGAGCATCATTTTTAATCTGCATTTTCTCTTTCTCGAAGAAAAGCTAAGAAAAGAGTTTTTGCTTTTTTCATGAATCTCCTAGTGGCAGAAATTGCAAACACTATGCAAAGTTTGCACTTTACATTAAGCTCTACTAATAAGAGTGAGTGTTGACATTTTTATTTCTCCATTTTCTATGTCATCAACATCTGTCTTTCAAGAGTTTACGCTTTTCAAAGCAAACAACTCTGAACAAGAGAATCAAGACAAAAAATATAATTTTTAAGTGGAAAAGAAAGAAAAATTAATTCTCATTTCCCCTTTTATGACTCACGCGCAATGTGCAACTAAACAATCCGATAAATTGACCATTAGTATTCTGCAACATTACACACACACACACACAGTCCAGAAAATCAAGATAAATATCATCTTTAATTTGATTATAATTAAAAACTTAGCCATTTAACCAACAATCTTTTTATTTTCTTTCATTTATATAATAAAACGATACTTTAAAACAATGCAGAAAATCAATAAAATCAATACAATCAACTTAAGTTTGAATGAACCCTTTGTTTGACCACAAAGACAAACTACCAAGGGACTTAAATAGATAACATACACCCCCACAATTATAGGAAACAATTTCTTTAATAGTGTTTACACTATTTATTTGGCATTGCGCATGTCAGAATTTCAAATTATGTTATTTGTGTAAACTTGGCTGATTACCTCGACTTTTCATTTAATGTATAAATATTTTTATTTCATTTACTTTTCAATCCATAAAATATTTCAAATATCAATAATTCAATACAACATTGTATCTCTCTTTTAAATTTATGAATAACGAGATACGAGCATGCTTACTTAATTTATCAAACTGGGGTCAGAGGACATTGTGCATATGTTGCAATTTGCCACTTGCATAAATGATATGCACCCAGTAATAAAGAGCATTTATCCTCATGCATACACAAACCATAGACTCGAAATTAGAAAATATTGGAAAAAGCAAATAAAACATTACTCATCCACATTCAAACTACAAAACCGTACATACTTTTACAAACAATTTCTAATACTTGTGAATAAACAGTTGCATATGCATAAATTAGCAGCGAACAGACATTCATCAAGTTGATGCATACACAGCAAACACACTTCTGGACATTTGTTTCCTTCGCCATGAATCATGGGATAGAGCAGAGCTGACATCTATTAGAAAGTATACAACAATTTACAAACACCAGATGTCATTCTACTTAATATGCGCATAACTTAAACCGTTTTCAACAACTTCATCTTATTTTTCTATTTTTCCTTTCTCGTCAATGAAAAAAAAATAGTTCGAAAACTTATCTTCAAAAACCCCTTCTTGATAACTTTAATCGGTGACTAAAACAGAGGGAGGACACACGCCTCTCGCAATAGCTGTTGGTGTGTGGGAAAGTGTCCACCTGTTAACAGGTGAAGGGAGTAATTGCTGTTTATCTGCACTGCCACACGTTTCCAGTGGGAGCTCTCTGTAATTCCTCAAGTGAAACACACTCCTAACTGGTAACTATGGTAACAACAGTTCTCAAACCCCCTCACTAATTTCCCCTATATAATAAAAAAAAATCGAATATCAACGAGTAATTTTTTGTTCCATAAGACGTTTTTCCAATAACACAATATTCAAATCTACTTTCCCATTCCAACTTGTAATTAAGTCTTTCAATAGTAATAAAATCCGTTATTTATCTAGGAATTTTTAACTTATCTCTCGTGTAGCCACCTAATATTTCCCCAATTATAATCCAACTTGTAATAATTAATAATTAATACTAAATTTAAATAAAAATTTCATGGTTTATTGGTTATTTCGCAATTAATGCGTTACATTTCCTGTGCAAGAAACAAGTTGATCGATAGGTGTCGGTGAGCAGGCTGATAGCCAAATGGCTAATGAGGCAAGTAGTGAGATCCCAAGTGGATCCCTGGACAATAGTCTTTATCCTGCTACAGGAACTTGGAAAAATAATCACCCCAAACTTAATCACTTTGCTAATTGTATACAATTTCCTAATACAATGATATATAAATATTTACCATTATGTTTCCATTTCGAAATTAAATTGTTTCCAATTTAGAAAAAAGAAAGAAAAAAAAGTTGACCCTGAAATGGACACTTAAAACTGTCTTCAAAATGGAAACGAGTAATAAAAAGCAATGGAAAAAGACAATCAAACCTAGAACTCAGAAATGTGAGGCCGATCATTAAAACTTTATATAGTTTAAAAATTCAACCAACTCCAATTGATTATTTAAAGAAAAAAATTACAATATTTTACTATCATTTTTTATGGAAGCAAATTGAATAAAAAATATATATTATAATTTAATTATGTACAAAAGTTTTTTCTTTTGCTTTTCTTTGAATAAAAAAAAATCAATTCTAACCAACTTTCCTTGTTAATTTGAACGAAAAAAAATGATGAAAAAACCGATGAATAAAAGAAAAGTAAAATCTAAAAATTGATATACTTTTTTTCTTGTAATTTATCATGACTATTATGTTAGTAATCCAATATTTGAAAAATTCTTCAAAAATTTTTCTGTAATTATTGAATTCCTTTTAGCTTTTGAACAATACAATATTAAGAATTTCGACATTGCTCGTTTTTTCAATATGGGAGATGCCATCATTTTTTATCAGTTTAGTTAATAACAGATTATTTCACAAAATGACACCAAAATCTGTCTTGGAACTAATATATATTATTATTAATATTCATAATTTTTCACACCAGCACACATAAATCCAAACCACATTCTTAACTTACATCTCAATCACTATTTCCAATTTTCCACCAAAAAAAAAAATCACTTCAACCTCAAATCTCAAAATTGCTCTTTCCATTCCCTCATCCTACACTACACAAAAAACCCACACAACACATCTCAAAATTTATATATTACATATATTTTTTTTTAAATTTTTAAAAAAAAATTTAAAAACTTTTCTCCTTTTTCAAATCTTCCCTGACAAAACCACTACACTAAGACACTTGCACTTCATCCTCAACCTCAAATTTTTCTCAACTTTTCAAACCAATTGCTCACTCAACCAAACATGATTGATACCACGTGACATCCTAGACCTCTTACTACACCAGCACTACCAACAAAAAATTCCCATCTTTTCTCGACGGCAATCCCAACTCATGGACTCTTTAAAATATTTTCCCAGCCCCCTATTTGTTGATGCATTGCACGTAAAAGAGAGGTGGAGCGCCATCTCGCGGTCGTGTGGCTCCTTCTATACCCCACCTTCATCCTCAACTCTCAAATTGACGAGATTAGAAGCAAACGGAGGGAAAGGCATAAATTCCTATTAATTTGAACGCAGTCCATGTACCAAATTCCTACAATGATTTTCAATCGAGACTGTGTCACGTGATTCAACCAACCAATCCAAATGCAGCAGCTGAGCTCCGTGCACTTTTGCCAATATGTGCATCAGGGGAGAAATAAAGTTAACACGAACAGATGGATTCCTTGTGAAACGAGCGACTTTAAATTCTTCCCTCTCCCCCAACCCTTTTCTACAAATTAATTGTCTACTTACGAAAACAAAGCACAACGACGCTTTCTTTATATACGGGGCAATTGACGATAAAATACAATTCATGAATACCGTACCGTCTCTATTGCACAAGATGCCATCTTTTAAAAATATGCTAAAAAAAAATAAGCATATTTTTACTAAATCCAACCGATGCACAATGTGTTAAATATGAAAAAATAATTACCTGATAAGGAAATAAGATCCTCCACCCCTAGATGACATGGGTGGAGTATCGATTGCATTCACTTCACCTGCCCTAGTCCTCAAACTGTGATAGGCGGGTATAAATTTTTAATTCTTTTTTTGAATGGTGTCCAAACTCAATGACTGTATGCCAATTTCTAATTATCATCTTTATGGCTATCTATTTAATTATTATTATTATTTTGTATAAAATAAAAATTGTATTTGAAAAATATTGCATTAGTTTAGTGTTCTGCCACTACAAGTTGCAAGTCATAAAAACTAGGGTTGTGCCGAATACCAAAATGTCTCGAATAACGAATATCGAATAATACCGAATATTCAGAAATATTAAATATTGCATGCCTTAATCACAACTAATCACAAAATATGTTTGAGTTTTTAAAAGTGACAAAATAACTTTTAATTACCTTGTCAATAAAGTAAAATAATAACGAGAAATTTATGCACTTCTTGTTGTTCTTATTCTTTTGTTGTTTTGAAATTAGGATTGACACGGTAAAAGAAACAAGAATTTTTATTACAGTTACATCTATTGATCGAATATTCGAAAATCAGATAGATATTCGATTTCGGCTCGAATAGGTCGAATAGGCACAACCCTAATAAAAACAATATACTATACACTAGTGGCACTTGACGGTTTTCAACTTGGACATGCCAAGTTTTCCAACCCAATAAGCGACCAATCTTATTATACCTTGACCATGGATGCACGCGAGATAGAGCATTAATTGATTTATTAATTAGAAAAAAAAAACATCATTTCATTGCCTTTTACGATTATTTAATCGATAATTTATCAGTTGCTTGCGGCATTTAATCAGAAAATGAATTTCTATGCAAATCAAATAATTATTATTATTATTATTTCAATTGAAAATCATTTTATTATCTACTAGTATTTGAAGCGATCAGCAAAAATAAAGGTGGAGAAAAAGATACATGTGTGTCATTCTTTGACAGAATAATTACAAGTCACCAAACCGCTCAAGGGCGGAAGTGAGGTGAGCTGACTCAACACTCCCTTCATCTCCCACCCAATAACACCGAGATCTAAAAAAGAGCCACAAACCATAGAATTCAGCCATCATGTGTCAAATTATTGACAACTTCCTTTCACCTTCCAAATTTTAACACCAAAGCCTAACACTCGAATTCTAAATACCAATAATGATATTAATAAATGAAAAAATAAAAAAACAACTTTAAAAAATTGTACAAATCGTAATCAATAGGCGTAACCATTGCTCCATTTTTCTTGCCAAACTCCACTTTAATTTTGGCGCTCCCACAGAGAGCCCTCGCGCCATCATTTGTATGAGACGTTGGCCCACATGATTGATTATGGCGAAGGTTGGTTGTCATGGTTACAGAGGCAAACCGAGGGGTGCTTTTAAAGCAAAGCACTGCTCCTCGACTCCTCCTCCTCGAGGATACCTGGCCCAAATAGAAATCGAACGCTTGTCACCTGGTGAGCATCGAACAAACTAATATCGCTCTTTCTGCTTCATCCTGGATATTATTCAAAACGCCAATGGAAAACCTCTAAGGAATCATGTGATGCACCTATATATACACTTCTTTTTTTTCTGTTTTTAAACCCACAAAAACCACTTGCGGCAAAGTTTTCAATAAGAAATTGAAAATGAGGAAAATCAATTTTTAAAAAAAATGTTTGAAAAAATGAACAATTCTAAAAGAATTTCAAATTTAAAGGATAATGAAGAATTTTTTTCCTATTTCATACTTTTCAATAAACTTATTTAAAAACATAAATAACAATTTTTTAATATTTTATATTAATTTTAAATTTTCATTTTAACTAGAGGTCATTTAACTATATTATAATTGATTTTTCACACTTGGTTGACCACACTTTCAAAGAGGTCATGGTTTTTTATTGTCAACCGGAAACGAATCAATGCAACAAAATTCTTTTATTATTTCAACAAATATTTCATCATCTAGAACCAACCTTGACCTTAATCATCAAAAAAATAAATAAATTGATAATAAATTGTTAAAAAGTAATTTAAAAAATAAAAAATTTAATATTTTTTTAAAATTTAAATGCACTCAATTGTTAGTGCATACATAGATCTAAGAACTCTCTCTTGAATAATTTACCACTAATTGAATGTTTAGCAACTAACCAAGACAGCCTTGCGTTTCATGCAAGACTTCAATCAAATAATGTTGATCAAAACCGCAAGTTGTGAAAGTAAATTTTTATGAATTTTTTCAAATATTTCAAATAATTAATCTTTTTCGATGAACCACGTGCGAGTATCATTATATTTCTTAACAGTGAGTTTGTGCAAGACGTTGTAATAATTTGAATTACGTCTTGGTAGACAGATAAATAGTGAGAAATTAATTAACGTTTGGTCCTATCTGTTGAAATCAACCATAAAATGGTCACGTTTAATGAAAAAACTTTCAAATCCTAATCTGGCAAGTTTGTTAAGTTTCCTTCACCACCTTGACCACACACTCACACATCAACCTTCAACCCAACCAAGCGTCCCAAACCTCGTTTTAGCAACACTGCAATCGAAAGCAAAATCGTGCTCTTTCTAAACGAGTGTCACGTGAGTCCCAACTAACGAGTCCCAAGTACATTATCCACTCGACTGATATCTTAGACGCTTCATGACCGCTTTCGAACGCGCACCTGATGCGATGGGTGGTGGTGGAACCGAGGCAGCAATGGCACAAGCTGTGCCTGTTGCACGGGGCATTTCTGATGAATGCTTGCGTCGTGAATTGATGAAAATGTTCGATGATTGTATGCGACCTAAGCTTAAACCGGTTGCTATGAAATGGCGCCAATTTTTATACAATTCTTCCGGCAAGGTGCTGTGCTCAACTCCGACTGAAAAATGGAACAACAAACAAATGTGTAAATGCCATACTCCTACCAAAAAACCATTATATATTATTCCGAGATATTATCCAGGTAAGAATACCTTTTATAAATGGCTTCGGCTAGATTTTTTTTAAAGCTATTAACATTTTAAAGTGTGACCGGTCCATGTTTCTTTTTAATTGCCTCAAATTTAATCCGAATTTTTTCATGCTAAAAAATTAATTTTTTTTGTTGACCTTTTTCTAAGAAAATTAAATTATCTGTGCCATAAATGTAACTAAAATGGCGAATTTCCATTATTTTAGTTTTAAAAAAAGTCAACAGGGTGTGCTCGGTCATAAAATATCTTTGTTAATTACAATAACGATATTCAGATTATGCCTAATCACCCTATAATATTTTTTTGAATCATCAATTATTTGCTAATTTAATTGGTTGAACCCTATCATCAAACACCACATCATTATTGGCTTTTACATTACCTAAGTGATGACAAATGGGAATCTAATTAGCGTAAATAACATCACTTTGTTACTTTATTGACATGTGACAGAAACAGATGAAGAGCTCTGTGACAGACCAGACTGCTGGAGATTTCATTTGCGGGAACGCGAAGACCCGGACACCGATGAAAATCATGCATCTATATTCGCCGGATGTCAAGGTGTGGCTGGACCAGAATCTGCCATTTGGAGCAAAGATGGCACTGTGCGAGGTGTGACCAATCGAGTTCGAGCTGGAAAAGCAACTTTTTTACACCCAAATGGCCAAGTAAATTGATTGCATTACGGTATAAAAAAATATTACTGGAAATTTAGTCGAAATTTAATTCGGTATAAAAAAAAGAGTAGGCAATCTAAAAAAGTGTGACAAAATGTGGGGTCTAATTGGTAATGATCAAGTGGCAATCAAAGAGAACCTGATAAGGATGTGATTAAGCAACCTGAGCGTCCTCTACTGCCCCCATCGCTGGAGGGCAAGTGGCCATGCGCAGTTCAGACAAAAGGAGCTTTAGCTGCGAGCATCAAATTCCGTCATAATCTCTCATGTCGTCTTGTGTGGCATTTGCTAGCAGGGATTAAGGGATATCAACTGCAATTGCAACTGATGCTATTCCCCTGAAATCATACCACAGACTAAAATCCTCCATTTCTGCAATTTCTCTCTCTCTCTCTCTTCACGCATGCTTAACTACATGCTATCAAATATGCAAACTCATCTAAATATTCATTTAAATATCGCCCTATATTGCTTTAAATACCCTAATTCTCGATTAAAATCCACAGAAATGCTAATACATACTTTAATTAGTGTTTAATCACGTATAATCAACAAATGTATATATACAAGGACTAATTATTAAAATCTCTTAGCAATGATTTAAGTTTAAAATGAACTTGACACAAATTTCATAACAAGCGATCCAGCTAAAGAACAAGAGATTATATGCATGACCAACCAACAATGCCAACAATTCAATTTCACTTAATAGTGGAAGGTCAAGTGAAAAAAGAGAATGAAAAATTGCAATTTCTTCATTTCTCGTTTCTAATTTCAAATTTGTATTTTTCAAGAGCAAATTGGGTGAAGAAAATGGCCGTGTTGTTGTGTACGTTTCATCGTTGGGTATTATAAGAGAGACTCTTCAAAAATGTTTATCCGTACGTTCCATCTTGAGTACTTTGCTTGTCCAGTATGACGAAAGAGATGTTTACCTCAACAAGACCCATCAAGCCGAGTTAATGGATAGACTTGGAATCGACACGTTAACAGTTCCTCAAGTGTTTGTCGAAGGACACCATTTAGGGGTAAGATATATCAGTTTTAATAATTACACTGCAGAGTTGAAATCCTTTAAAAGGAAAAATAAGTGTTTGTTGTATTTTTGTATAGCCATTGCTAAAATACCCAATTGGCCAGTAGTGAATCCCTAGGCAAGAGGAAGAAGGCCATATCCCCCAAGCAGCGAGGTTTAGCTCGGCTGACTTTATTGACTTATTCTGATCTCGCACCAAGTGCTTGCAATCCGAGCGACTTTTCCTACAAATCCCTGGCGGGTCCCACGAGAGCCTGAGAATGCGAGCGTCTCCCTTGATCCCGGTCCTCACTCACTCACTTTACTAAAGCAAACATAAGACTCGACTATTCACAAACCCATCAACAGACGTCGCCTTTTGCACTTTTCCCAAGACACCGTCTTGTGATAGATTCGTGAGCAACCACGCGTGACGTAATGGATGATTCAAACGACCCACTGTCAAACTCGTGTCGGCCGGTCTCGGTTGCCACAACTTCCAATACCGTACACTGCATTGCTCCAGAATACTTCCTACATTAAATGCTGCCAAATAATATAAACAATCTTTACAATCGGCTTAATAAGGTTCCATATTGACCATTTTTCAAATTTACAAACCCAATTTAATTGAATTGAATTTAATCAAATATTTTAATCAATCCCAGCTCTCTTACTAAATACATAAATACATAATCCAACCTCATTTAATATTCGCAATAAAGAGGTTGTGTGATCTGCTATGATTCCTAATTAGTGAACCCAAAAAAAATATTTTAAAAAAAAATGAACAAGAGAATCTAAATGCGAAAGGCATGTTAAACAGCACATAAAATAGCGAGAAGTAAGATGAAAAGGGATGTTGATTCCCATCCAGTACTGCACCTGATTCATGTCACAAAGGGGACATTATTCTCATACCTGCTTTTCAATTTTATTAAATCACATTCATTTTTCACTCAATCCCAAATTCCACTAACATTTCACATCCATTTTATTAGCTAATTAAATTCATTTATGAATATTTAAAAAAAAATAGTAGAGTGGTTATTTCTTTTCAGAGTCTAGACCAATCACTAACCGTTTAAGTTGCAATCAACCCTCAAGTAACAATACTCGGGTAAAGAAAGAAAAAAATACAACAAAAGCTTTTCATCAATTCCAGCAGCACAATGTTACTCCTCTTCAATCTCATCTTCAGATCCCTTATACTCTTGATGAATTCTTTGGCCCCAATCGGCGTTAAATATTCTACGCATGCGTCAAGAACAATTCCCCATCTTTTTATTTCTTTCTTTCCTTTCCCTTTTCTTTTTCACTGATCGTAATCCGGTACCATTTGCATTCGGCTTACTTGCTCCCTTTTTCCGTGGGCGACATTGATGGAAAGGACGGAGCCGTCTTCACTCGCTCAGGGAACTTTGCTCCCCTGGCGGCCATTTTAGTTGAGTGACGGGCAAAATGGAAGAAGGTGAGGCGATTCTAATAAGCGGCTAGCACCGTCGAACACGCTCGCAAGGCATATTTATGGCCGGCGAAGAGCTTCGACGACCCCTTCTAATACCTTATTTGCACAAAAACCCAAACTCTATCTCCATTTTCAACAAGAAAAAAAAAGAAAATGGATACTACACAAAGTGTCAAACTTTTCTAGTCTCTTTTTCTGTTTAGTATTTGAACACAAATTGAGGAAATATCAAAGCAATTGTTGAAAAATCCAAACAACTTAACCGTTAAAAGTATTATTAACATCCTCTATACAGGTCTTTCTCATCTGCTTCCATGTGCTCACCTCAACATCACCGAAGCAGAGAAGGAAAAAGAAAAAAAAAGGCTTACCTCAGCACGTGCCAAGAGATTTGTGGGCAGTGTAGAGAGTTAAAGAGGGCGCTTTAACGACTGCAAAAGCCCAATATAGAGGAGAATCTCAAGGGCTAACTGCACTTGGAAATGCCTACTGCTTGCCAAAGGACTGAGAATGCCCAAGTTGATGGATTTATTGACACCATTTTGGGCTAAAGCTCGCTAAATATTTACCTATTTTATTAAGAAAAAGGTCTGTGAATCAATGCGGAGGCAAGTAAATTGCCAAACAGTCCAATCCTCATGATGGTCGAGCTAATAAGATGAAGGATATATACTGGGTTGTTGCATTCCATACGTTCACGCTGACATTCTTTGGTGAAAAGACCCCGGGACCTAACACACTGGCTCGCCCTCCCTTTTCTTAAACCAACTTCCTATGTCTAGAATCAAAGTTCAATAGTCTGCAAAATGAAAAGAAATTTTCAACAAGATAATTCAAAATCCAATTTTTAAATAACATTTTTAAAAATATAAATAAATAATTTTTTTTACCCAATTATCCACTAATGGCTCGCTATCAAAGACAAGTCGAGTGCATGCAATGTGTGTCGCACAACCACAACAAGCCATTTCTCATCCTACCAAACTAATCAATCATTCTGAGTAAATTCGTGGCTAGTGATTAGGATGGTGGTTTAGAGTAGCATCCACCCCATAATAAATAAAATTCTTTATTATCTATTTTGCAGACTGCACAAGATATCGAAAGACTAAACGAAAGCCGACAATTAAGACAGATCATGAAACCATATAAAGTCAGTTCATTATTTCGAAAAGTTATCACAAATAAAAAAACTCAACGATATCCTTTTTGGACATCATCTTTACAGAAAGCAAATGCAACTATGCCGTGCATTAAATGCGGTGGATACAAAGTTTTACCTTGCGGCGCTTGCCAAGGAACAAAAAAATCCGTGCGCCATCGCAACGCTTTCACTCAAGAATTTTCAGCACTCAGATGCATGCAGTGTGACGAAAGAGGATTGGTAAAATGCGACGCGTGCTGTTTAGACAAAATTTTTAAATCTGTCCAACTTTAACAACACTGTAATAATATTCAAATATTAAAAATTTCATGATAATAAAAGTGCTAATTAAATTCATTCCTTCCGTTTCCTTTTAAACTTTTCGCAATTCTTTATGAGCTACTATAAAAAAACCTTCATCATCTAACAGATGCTCTCCTTTAAAGTGTTATCACTGAGTTCACACTGAGTAACTTCCGGCGAAGCTTAATGACAAAAGCAGCCACAGTGGGGCGCTTCCTCCCTGTGATTTGCAAGTACCTTATCTTTTCTGTGTGGAGACACAGGTAAAAGGAACATGGGAAATTGTTCGAGCCATTTAAATTAGAGTTCGCTGGTTCAGGGGGTTCGTGCTCATTTATTAGAAAAACCGCATCTCAAATAACCATCACAATGGCGTCTATTTACACTTTGCTTATTTATGAATATTTCATTTCAATTGTTGTTTAATTCTATAACCAATTTCTCTTTAAGAGAATGCAAATTAATGAGAAACATTAAAATATATTCAACATCGCAATGAATAAATAAATTCATACTTAAATCCTTACCTTGTGTTCATAATGGCGTTAAAGATACTATTTTTCAGCGAACTTCGCAAAATTCACTTAATCGATCAATCTAGGCATTGTAAAAACTGCAAAATAGAAAAAATTAACAATTTACAATTTATTTTTATATTATTAGAAAAATAGCCCTAACCCATAAAAATTTCATATTCAAATGGTAATAAGCTAGATACTTAAAATATTGCCCTACTCGAACATCAATTATTCATTGAACATATACACACTCAATTGACAACCATAAATTCATAGCCGTTAATGTATATTTTTTCATCAATAATTCTCCGTTCTATTGATAAAATTCAAACATTCTATTCGTTAATTCGCAACCATGTTTGTTTTCTCTCGCATGCATCACCGAGTCGATTTCATTAATTTTCTAATTACGGCACAGTAAAATGCACACTAAGAATGTTTTTATTTGCTTTAACTACCGACAACAAGACGATTTATCCCGATTGAGATACCATTTCTGCTAATAATTGAGTTTCAATCTTAGTTTTAGTTCTCTTTTTCTCCTTCACTTACCCATATGTTTATGTGACAATTGCGCGCTCTTGACTGGAATTTTTTAATAAAACAGCATTTTTTTCAGCGTCCAATCTTTTAACACGCATTTCTCAATCGATTTGAGTCTCATTTGCCAAACATCTTTGTTTGCTAAACGTAACCATCATCAAAAGAATTTTGCTCAAGCGCGGTTAACATTTGCATCGTCAAACAAAGAGAAAGACATACAACGCCACCCTGTATCAAAACAGCTAAGCTTTTTTCATGTATAACACCCACCAGGGTTAATCGTAAAGGTCGGACTATGACGTACAAATACATGCTACAATAACTGTAAAATTGAGAGGTTTTAACGTTAACTTTCCCAACATGCACCATTTTTCAGTTTTCTGCTAGAAGATTGTGAACAAATCGTGACGGAACAGAAGACGACACTCGACTGTCATCTCTGTGCTGGAGTAAGTCGCTATTTATCTTCCCTTTTTAAGGGCGTTACATCCTCATAGAAAGATGTAAGAAGGGGATTAAAAAGTTTTTATTTTCACTTATCAAATAGTAAACCATAATGAACGCATAAATGTTTATGCAAATCACCTTTTAATCCTCTTTTAATTGAATTGAAATACAATAATCAACTTTATATAGGTTTTTTAAAAATTAAAAGCAGATGAAAAATTTACTATATCTACTTATGTGAAACCAATCATTATGAATATTTATGTATATTTTATATGGCAATAAGAAATTAATGACCGTAAACATTGCATGATTACATTGGATTTTAATTAATATTAATAGGATTAATTCTCCTTTTTCCATTTTTGTTATCAAAATTTAAGCTTTTTAGGAAAATTTTAATATAAAAATGTGTGGAATAAATAAAACAATTATCAATGATAATTTAATGTTTTTAATTAAATGAATATAAAATTAAAGTAGATATATAATTAAGAGTTGTGATGAATTGACACTTTACTTATATACACAAGTAAATTTGAGCAAACCTAATCCTATACATGTTGGCTGTCATCAGCTTGAAAACATTTTATTTGTATGGAAGTCTCATGATGGTCATTTAGTAACATTGCTCGGTGGACCCCTGTGTCATAAAATAGTGCAGTGCAGGGGCCAATTGTGGTAGCAATGTTCATTTTGGTCACACTCATATGCTGTAATTCCCACAGGCATCAAGGTAGAACAACACTAATGAGAAGGCCAAGATGGATCACTCATCAAAATAAAAATAACATTGGATAAAAATCCAGTCTGTTGTCTCCAGTGTGAATCATCATAACTAATGATCCTTCGCAAGTTTCACTTTCAACTCAAATTAATTATTTAATCATTTCATTAATTAATTAATTAATTATAAATTTCGGTTTGCTTATTCTTAAATATGACAATCTTCATTTTATAGAAAATGTCAAAAAGTGTAATTAGCCAGCCATTTGCACTTATTAATTTAAATAACTTCTCCAACAATCCAGAACTGTCACACGTTAATGCTTTCAATGTTTAAATTTTATACAATTCTGGTACAAGTTTGAAATAAGCTTTGCATTATTCAATTTTGTGCAAAGCTTTTATTTTTTTCTACAACTTACTGACACTCGATGTGATTGTAATACTCACGGAGTAATTAAGGTGACGCCACTTCAATGTCTTAGTGTTTCTCAATGCTGGGTTTGACTGAAAAGGAAAAGGAAAAATGAAACAAAGTTGAAAAACTTTTTGCCAATTTATCACAAGAGTTTAATTTTTTTAAGTACCGTATTGTGGTACATGAGGAAAACACAATGAGGTTACACACAATTGGCTTTTAATCAGGTTTGTTGCTACTTTGTGAAGAAAAGGCTTTAACACGCTTTCATTTTTTCAATGAAACCTTTCAAGCAAAAAAGCTGATTAAAAATACCCACAATTTTGGCAAAATGCCTGCTAATGATAATATTATAATATTATTATAAACATTTCACAAAAACCTACAGTTAAACCAATGCCATCTTTAAAAATCAGCACCTCTGGTGACAAAACATGCCAATAAGAAACTCTACAAATTTGTTTCAACACACTAATGATATTACCGTAAATTTATTTCAAATGTCAATATTTATTCATTCTTCAAGTGTGTTTTACAATATGCTAACAGCCACCTTAAGTCCACACCTCTGAGAGGCCAGAATTGTTTATCGTTTGCAAATGCAGAGAAAATACAATAGACAATTGTTTGATAACAAGTTTGATGCAACAAGTTAAGAAATTATTTCAGACCTTCACGGTTCCGATAGGGGTGACCGAATACGGTTCTAGAGTGACCATGAGTTAGACACATGTGCCCTTTCTGGCGATTCCTAGTGGTTGTTGAGGCATGAAGCTATGGTAAGATATTGACCTTACTGACTGGAACCAAGTGCACATGCTGACTTATGTCAGAAACATGCTAGTAAAGGTCTATTACATAAACCTGCACTTGACCATATTTAATGGTGCACTGTCGTCCCCGTCACCTACAGAAGGCCAAGTCCAAATATGGCGATTGAGGGAAAGACGGTCGCAATTTACCAATACTCGATGGGTAATTTCAACTGATTAAGTTGTAAAAAAAAATTAATCATTTCGAGTTGTTTTTTTTCGTTCGATTCTTGCAACTTGTTGCCTTGTTGTGATTTATCAACCTGTAGCCAGACATTGCCATTTTTTTTATCTCAGGCTGTAAATTGAGTGAAGCAAATCTAAGAGATGACAGATCACCCAAGAGACTCTCTCTCTTTTATAAAGTGCCATTTTCAACCCCCATAAGGCAGTTAATAACACCCCACATACTTCCATTTCTATTGAGAGCAAAAAGCCATATTTTTTTCCCTTCTACTCTTTTGGGAGAGAAAAACTCTGATAAATGAAACCTTAGGAATTCGCTACTTTTTTCTCTTTCTCTGCTTTTCACTGTGCTACTTCTATACTTCTTAAAAGCCTTGGTGGCTATTAAAAAGTTTTTTTTAAAAAGATATAGTTGAGGAGTTTTAAGTCGACTAAAATGGTATATTTTTATTTTTAGAAAATGGAGCTGGCAGGATATTTTTCGATGATGATCATGTCAAATTTCGGTAAGATTTAAAAGTTTGTATAACTATGTTCCTCAGTTACTGTTTTCCGCAGTGATCCATTGCTATGGTTGCACTCAAGAGCAAAGTCGTTTCGGATGCAGAATACAGGAAAGGGAATGTCTTTGTGGAGTTGGATGTGAGATTGAGTACAGATATAGTTCCAGAGAGGACTGTCTGACTGCACTTAATGGTAGTGTAGCAAGCTCAAAAATAAAGTTGAGAGAAAGCATAAGATTCAAGTTTGCCCCACTATTCTAGGACAAACTAAAGATGCTTGCAGCATAAAACCTTGTCGGAATAAAGGTTTGTGTACTCAAAGATCAAAAGAACCGGGATTCGTATGTGATTGTGCCACGACTGGATATTATGGACAAACATGCCAAATGCGTATGTTTCTCTACCTCCCTCCTCTCTCCCTCTCTTTATCTCAATTTTCCAACATAATTATACATTATTCTCCAACATTTATTTACCTTTTATTCTAGTTTAAATAAAATAAAAGAGCAAATGGCTACTGGCACTCCTCTCCAGAGATCCGTTGTCACCATCGAGGGAATCTTCTTAACGTGTAATGTCCACATGGGACTGACAACGGAGCTTTAGTATTGATTGTTATTTACTACCATTTTAAGCATGCTAGATACCTGCAAAACAAATGTGCCCATTTGACATGTTAAAACGACTATTTCTATTATCATTACTTAACTGTCTGGTGGGTTGAGCAAATAAAAATTGAACTTTGGCTGCATTCAATGCATTTACAATGCAATACCACCTTTAAAGTAAACTTGTTAAGAAAAGAGCGATTTATTTGTCGTTAAGAATGTGACGATCTAACAATTTGTGTGTTCAATTAATTGTCACTTTTTCAACCCGTCTATCAAAACGCCATTTATAACGCGCACAGTGTTGCATGTTTACACTAATGAATTAACAACAAATGGCAATAAATTTGCAAAGCAGTTTAACAACTCACAAGGGGGCAAATAAAAAATGGGTAGAAAACAAACTTTGTAAATGGGATTTCTTTTTCTACTTTATCAAGTATACAAAAGGACATCGTGAGAATAGAAAAGTCACTTCCACTGGGAATTAGTGGAGGAACAAGTGCAGTTATCTATCCTCAGAGTGCCATAAGGTGCCTTTCTCTTTTTCCATTTTCCTCATCAGATGGACGACGCAGGCTAATCAGACTAAGAACCCTATTTGCTCCCCCCACTTTAATTGGCTTCTTGTGTTATTTCATGCCATTTGCTCAAATTATTCCATGGAAAGAATTTTTTTTTTTTTAAATATTCATCTTTTTTTTAAATTTTCTTTTCCTAACATTTGGTGTAATTTAAACAAGTTAAAATGTCTTAATTTGACAGTACAAGACAGAAACATGACTCGTGATTTGCTCTTCCCCAAATGCATGTTTGCACACTAATTGGCTAAGTTGTGTTTGTTCATTTCCTCCTGAGGGCCCTTGGTGCTTCCATCTTCACTCCACCTTACTCCACTCTCACTAGCATTGTAATGTCCAGAGCAATAATCTTTGCAAATGGCTTTAGTTGAGACAAAAATCCTGACTCCCATTTTGCCTCTTAATAGTCGTCGAGTGCAAATGAGCTAAGATTATTTGGAACGCGGCCACTTCTTAACCCTTTTAATATTAATGTTTATGACTTTAAGTTTGTCGAGTTTAATGTTGAGTTTGTTTTTTAATTATAGGTTGCCCGAGGTTCAATAAGGCGCTTGCAAATCGACTTCCCGTTGATTTGCCCAATGATTGCATCATTATTTAAATAATCTTAACGGTCTAAAAATGTAATCAGCAAAAGGATTTTTCATCAATCTCATAAACATCCAAAACTAATCTAAAAACAGAAAGTGAAAATAATAATCAATGATAAAATAAATAAAACAAAAAAAATATATATCTTTATAAAATAAGGAAAATTCTTAAGCCTAACGTTTAATATAACAAATATTTACCTTGAAAATCAAATGCATTGGCCACAAATTGAGTTAAAAGTCATCATCATTAAGTCTAAATACACTTCTTCATAGTTTTGAGTATCGTTAGTTATTTTTAACTCATAGTTAGCAACTGTGTTTACAAGCAGAATCATCATCGTTTCTGTCGCTTAAACAATGCCTTAACAGCTCGCGCCGTTATTTGCGTGATTGGCTAATTCTAGTCATGTGACATGTCGTTATTTTTTTTTAAAAAAAATAGAAAACAAAAGAAACCAGGAATCTAATATCCGTAGAGCGTAAAGTTGAGTCACCATAAATCTAAAACTTCACTAAAATAAGACATAAAATTTATAATATAATATAGAAAAAGATTTCTTTGTGCAGTAAAAAATTATAGCATAATTTTTTTCATGTTAAATAAATAAAATATTATAAAATTGAAAAAAAGTTCAAAATAAAATATGGCAGCTAAAAGAATGATATTGATCATTAAAGAACAAATGTCAGGTGAGATCGGAACTATAAGCACCTGGACACTTTCCCAAGACTGAGTCGATAAATTCAGGTGTTGTCTGCTTCCCATCTGAAGATGGAAGCCCATAATTCCACATATCCACCTACAAAATAAGAAACATAATATTTTATGACAGAACAACACCAACAACATCCTTGCTTCAAATTACCCATCAACTTGGTAGAAAACTCAGACCAGGCCATAATTGTTTTTTGTTGTTACTGTTATTATTATTGTTATTAATATTTTACTTTTCCCTTTGAAATAATTTGGTTGAAATGAAATATTCACTGTCATGTAAAATGTCATTTATAAATCAGATAATTTAATCGGAACTGCGATTTTAAGAATTTTTTTTACAATTTTCTCAATTTTTAATGTGAAAATAAAAATTTAATTATTATACGGTTTTAGTAGCGGTGTCATTTTAATTGATTAATAGATCAAATGTCAAGTAAAACGTTAAAAAAAGTGACGTAAGACGGAAAAGAATAGAAAATTTAAGCCCACATTAAAAAACTATTCCACTTACCTCAAATTCAATACATAAAAATCAATTTAAAAAATGAAAATCAACAACAACGCCTAAACAAGTGCAAGAATTTTTTAATTCCTATAATCAATAAAGAATATTTCAACGAGATTAGACAGTCAAGCATGCATTTTAACATTAATAAAATAAAAATCCATCACATGTGCACCGTTTCTCACATTTCTCCTTCTTATTTGCTCATCTCACGCAACATCCAATAAAATCTTCATCTCTCATGCTGACAAGCCATTAAAAAAAATCCCAAAAGGTTTTACAAATGAATGCAAAACTTTTTCCTTTCATTTTTCTGTCACTACAAAATATTTCCAACAAATTCCGAATGAAAAATTACAGGTGGAAGGTGAACACCTATCATCAGGTGTGAACACCTGCACCTTCGAGTGAAATAAGGAAAAAAATTCTAAACTGCCACCATCAATTACACGCCTCTACAATTATTAAAATGCAAATGACCAACACAGTTTGTCAAATAAAAATTTTCAATTTAACAAAATTTATCGTCTTTTTTTTTTTACATTCTTTGTCTAAATAAAAGAATTTTTCTTTACTTTTTAAATGTGCGCATTTTAAGAACTTTCAGCACTGTCTGACACTAGGGTTGTACCACTTGATTTATCGATAATTTCTTGGTTTTTTGAACTTATTGGTATTGATTCAGGGTTACCAGTTTCACCAGCTGCGGCTAATTGGTTTTGTTTGTTCATTTCTTCAACTCGTCGACTCACAATCAGAGGTTGAACTTCCATGTAAATGCTCATCATTCTATGGTTTATATTCACGTGTTTCGCTGCACATCTGTCCACACATGTTTCCTAATTAGATAAATTATCGTTAAACATTTATATTTACAAATTTTATTGTTTTTTTTTTATTTAATAAAATTCGTTACCTCGTTTGATGACATTTTTCGATTATTCAAAGAATCGATGCATTTGGAGAAACATGATTCGGTCATTTTGTTATAAATCAGCAAGAAATCGCGAAACTGAAATAAATATTTCGATTTTTAATAAAATAAATTACTCATCTTTTTAGAATTTTGTAATTTTTCTTTCTCCTAATTGCGTGAATTAAACCTACGTTTCTTAGTCCAGCGTCTTCCATTTTATCTATTTATCTTTTCTAGATGAATTTAAATGTAAAAGAAACAGATCGTCGGTATAAGAAGACGAAGAATCTTGCCGAGAAAAACGTGGGCTACGCGGCCATTATTTTAATAAAAATAAAAATTAAATCAACCGCCAGATGGAGATATTGCACGAACCATCTTTGGTCATGACCGGTCTGTACTGAATGAATCATAAGATCCGCGGTTGACGATAAGTCCTCTATTGATATATACAAATATTTCTACGTCTGTAGACAAGAAATTAACAATCTTCGACAAATTTTCAGGTGAAATATTCTATTTTAAGTAATTTAATGTAAATCGAAAATAAACTAATGAGTTAAATAGCATAAGTTAATAGCAGTTGTTTACATGGTTTTCAATGCGTACGTTTTTGATTTCATATAGAAAAATTAAGAAAAATGGAGCAGCTAAGTGACAAATTGATGCAAGCAGCAAAAATAGTTGAAGACCAGGTATTATTGTGTGAATTACAAACGTTTACTGACAAATTTTAATGATTTGTATTTTTTTAGGTTGATGCAGAAATTGAGCGATTAGAGAAACTCGATGATGATGATTTGGAGAAATTACGACGAGAAAAATTAGATCAAATGAAAAAATTGGCCACACAGAAACAGGAATGGCGCAAAAAAGTTAAAAATTATCAATTCCATTTAATTTAGTATTATTAATTTGAATTTTTAAATAGGGTCATGGTGAATATACAGAAATAACTGAAGAAAAGGAATTTTTTGATGTGTGTAAAATGAGCGAGCGAGTCGTTTGCCATTTTTATCGTGACGATACATTCCGTTGTAAAATAGTTGACAAACATCTTTCTATTTTATCTGCATCACACATCGAGACGAGATTCGTGAAGTTAAATGTTGAAAGAGCACCATTTTTATGCAAACGACTTCGAATTCGAATTTTACCCACAATCGCGTTGATTAAAAATGGAAAAACTGGCGATTACATCGTTGGATTTGATGATCTGGGTGGCATTGATGACTTCAAAACTGACATGCTCGAATGGCGAATTGCAAGATCAAATTTAATATTTTATTCCGGTGATCTCATGTCTCCACCTGATTCAGATCATGCGCAAAATAAGAAATCGTTTTTAATTCAAAAGAAGACTATACGATCAAAAGACGACGATAGTAGCGATGATGATGAATAATTTTTTTTGCTAATCAATTTCCATTATGAATGCACAATTAACTTTGCCTTGAAGAAATAATTTTTCAACAAAACTTATATTTGCTTTTTTTTGATTTGCTTAAATTGGTGAAATAAATAAAACCATTGAATTTGATTGCAAGGATGATTTTATTTAAATAAAACAACATCTTACAAATCTCCATCTTCCGTTCCACTTTTTTGTTGTTTCAAAAAATAGAGGATAAATGCCATTAAAAAAATTCAGGAACCTATCCACCACATAAGACAGGTAAAAAATACCTTTTCACTTTAATCTTGTGAGGAGTAGATGGGTTCTTATTCTACGTATTTTAGTAATTGAAAAACTCAACAACAAGAGATTAAGAAAAAAAAATAATCGTGCAGCAAAAATTGTTTCAAACCAGTGGCAAATAAGTTCCTGGTTGCGATTTCTTTTTTTTCAAAAAGATAAACCTTAAAATATATATAATAATTACAATACAATATGCTCATCATCAAAAATACCCACATTAATTTTCATAAAACTCAAGAGTGAAGGAAAGAAGGATAAGGAAAAGGGGGGAATATTTTAAAGTTGCCGTAGGATGGGATAAGGATCTTTTGTTATATTGTAAAAAGAGCACCAAAATAGATTAGATAGATTAGATATCCTGTGTATTTTTTTAATCCTGCTTTGTAAATATTTTTAACACATTTTCAAAAAAGTTAATAACGAAAAACGTGAGGGGTTTAAACAACAACTCGTGGGCCCAATCTTTGCATAGCATCGGTCCATTTTCACAATTAATTTAATTTAAAAAAAAAGCATAAAAATATATATTTGTTATTATATAATAATTAATGATATGTTTAATTATTAAATTCTTATTAATTAATTCATTTTAAACAGAAAAAATGTTGAAATTTGAAATTTTTCATTTTTTCCTTTTCTAATCACTAATTTGAAATGACCATTCAAAAATGAATCCACACTGAGCCAAAATTCTTATTACAGGTAATGAAATTGGATGCCCCCAACTAGGTAGATCGAAAAATATTTTTCCATTAATTTTACACACATATACGAATAATAAGACATTAAAAGTATATATTGCACACAATAAGAAGAAACATTGAAAATTTGATCTTTTTTGTTTTTTTTTTTATCTTTTTCTTCAATTAGCTTACAGTATGCAATACGGTATAACAACAATTTGGGTATTATAATATATTTATATATACTAATTTAGCATTTCTCATTTTAGTTACACTTACTGCTTAAAATCGTATAATATGTAATTTCTAAAGCGAAGGAAATTCGCCATTTTGTCTAAAATACGAAATGCAATTTTTAATAGCCGAATAATATTAAAATTTTTTTAATAGATACCCTTTAAAAAGTGCTCAATTTAATAAGTGTGCAACTATAGAAATAATTTCTACAATTTTTCTTCTTCTTACAATGGATATAAGGGAAAAAAATTCCAAGGATTTGGCACTCAAGTATTATAGAAACGACATATACAACTATATGTTTATATGTATTTTTAAAGAAACAAAATAATTTGGATATTAAACCAATAAAATACTGATTTTCATTCATCACATGTTTCAAAGCCTCAATATGTTATGTTTATATTCACTTATGCAACAGTAAAATTTATAAAGAAAATTGCTTTAAACAGATTTTTTTGACACGAACAAATTTTTAAAAAAGAAAAAACATAGCTGGTTATTATTACACGTTGAGTAAAAGTATAAGTGAAAGAGCACAAATTTTTTTACATTACTCTGTACCCCTCACAAAAAGGTGTGTGTATTATTTTGCATCAAAATGTATACATTGAACTAGAAGATAAAAAAACAAAAAATATTGGCAACACTTTCAAAACTTGTAAAATACTGCAATAACTAGAAAAAAGACAATGCAAAAAATTTGTTATTAATAGATTAATAACTTGTTTCGTAAGAGGAAGTGACTAAATATTAAAAATAAAGACATTTGCTCAAAAAGTAGTTGAAGTCTTTTACACAATCATTTAAACCATTCAACCAACAAAAAAGTTTATATAAATTCAAAATAAAAATAAAAATCACTTTTGTCAAATACAGGAATAATGTGACTAGCAGTCATTTGACAAAATACTCCAAATAATAATTTTTATATACTAAGTACGTTTAATCCTAAAACGCCTATAAGAACAAAAAAATTGAGCTCAGAATATAAGTGAAATAAAATTTTTTCACATAAAAATCACATCCTCTTTACAAAATAAGCTTACTTTCTTTTTTTTATAAAATAAAAAATAAAAATCAAAATCAAATATTTCAAAATTGAAAAACAAGAAAACTCATCTTCTACACAATAATAATTAAAATTAAAAAAAAAAAAACATTTAAACATTTTAAATTTTTAAATTAATAATTACAATACCATGTTTAAACCATTTTTGCTACTTAAAAATTCCTTTCCCCTCCATTCTTTTCATATCATTTACCATTTTCCTTACGTATTATGTTGACCATTCCAAAAATATTCAAATAAAATCAAACAAAAAAAAAATAATAATAATAATAATTGTATATGAAAAGTATAATTAATAAAATATTCCAAAAACAATATAAGATACCTAAACTTATACATTTAAAAGAAAGAAAAATAAATCAAAAAAAATTAATTCCATCAAATGTAAGGAAACAATTGATCAGTGCAGCAATAATGGGATTTTTATAGGGAGAAGGAAAAATATGGTACCAAATATGACAACCCATGTAAGAGTGAGCAAGGAAGACAATAGGGTTGCCAATTTGGTAATTATATAAAAAAAAATATTTTGATAATAATAATAATAATAATAATAATAGTAATAATAATAATTATTACAATAATAAAAGGTGTCATGGCAGTTAAAGAGTGACATATACAGCTCAATTTCATCATCCCCTCATTTTTTCCTATTTTTTTTCCCGGAAAACATCAAATATGTGGATGGAATGACTTGATTAGTTTGATAAAACTTTTTTGAGGATAATTAAGTAAAAACTAAAGCACAATTACATTTTTTTCTGCTCAACTATCCCTAATTTTTGTACATATCCAAATCTTCCAACATTCAAAAATTCAAATCACGTATATTGAAACATTTTTACAACATTTGAGCATTACAAACAAGAGGATCCTGGGACTGTAATTTAAATTTACAATGAACAAAAAATGTTTCAACCCATTTTCTTACATTAATCTAATCCTCAAAACATATTTTTTTTTGTGTTTAAAGCTTTTACAACAGCAATTTCGAGACAATCTCTATAGCTTAGCCAATAATTATATTATTCATTTCTAACTTTGGATTACACAACTTGACTAGATTTCGAAACATTTACGCCAAAAAAATAAGCTTATATTTTCTTTGTAATCAACATCACATTTAAATATTATATTATTATTATTAGATTAATTAAAGTTTTAAAGTTCCAAAGTGCCAGTGAGATTGTAAATAACAACATCTAAGGCCACCACTATTGCAAAAAAAAAATGTTCTAACAAATTAGAAAAATTCCAATACACTTTTTTGACACATATAAAAAAAATCAATTTCTTGACGTTTGAAAATATTGAAATGTAAAATTTCCCAAAAATCAACTTGTAATCTCTGTATAATAATAATTATTTCCATTTTATTTGAAAATTTTTTAATTTTTTTTTAATGATATAACGGGAGAAAAAATTTAAATGTATGAGGTATAGAAAAAGCAGAGAAAGAATGCAAGGATTTTTCTTATTCAAAGCAGATTGTCTCTACTAAATACCGGATCAAAGTTATGTATATATTTATATATATTTATATATATATATATTAATTATTAATGGCAAACAAGTGACATTTACTTCACCCAAATACTCTGTAAAAACATAAAAGCTCAAAAGGGAGCTAGCTCTTTTTTACTTTTTTAAATTCTTATTAATTATTATTAAAGTTGTGATCCAAAATACTGTGAAGTAAAACATCAAATTCCTACACAAGATGAAAAATAAACAGCTAAGAAAACTTTTAACCCGACATTATAGTATTTTAAAGCTTTTTTCACATTTTTTTCTTTACACATATTTAACCAATAATTGTAGTAAGTAGATAGATATAAATTATTAATAATAATAATAATAATAATTATTATTAATGAGAAATTTTTTTAGTTAAAAGTTTTCTATTTATATATATTTTTTTGCCACCAACTAATTCTTTGTACAATAATTTTCCTAGGAACAGTTGGTTTACAATTGAGAAAAGGGGGAGAAATTTTTATCTAAACTACCACTAAAACACCTTTTTCAGGTACAAAAAAAATTAAAAAAGTGAGCTTTGTACACTGTAATAATGATTTTTCTAAACTTTTTTAATAATAATAATGTTATATTTAGGAATGTGGCTATCTTCTATTTGATTTGTGATAAAAATAAATAAAAGTAAAAATTACAAATGGGAAAAAAGAATTTAAACGATTAAAAAATTGAAAATAATTCTTTGGCAGCCAAAAAAAAGTAAACAAAAAGATTATTAAATAAAAGTTTCCAAGTGAAAAAATTATACAGAGAAAAAAATGTATATATTATTATAATGATGTAAGTGCACACAAAAACTCACTCTACCTGAGCAATTTTTAAGGGGTCAAACAAAGAAAAAAAAAAAGTCAAATCAAAAAAAAATCAAATAAAAAAGATTTGTAAATTAATTAATATTTTTTTGATTTTTTTTTTATAATTTTTTTTCTTAAAGTTACAAATAATAAAAGTATAAATTTTTAAATTAAATTTCTTAAAGTATACAAACAAAAAAAATTGGTGTAATTTATAAAGTAATTACATACTTCTTCACTTGGACACTAAATTTTTTTTTTTAAAAAACTTTTCTAATATTTTTCTTTTTTTTTAATAATATTTTGTATATTTTGTTTAAAAAAATTACATAAAGACAAAAAAAAATCGGGAAAAAAAAAAAAACAAACGAAAACTTGGTAAGCGTGATTAACCTAGCCTACACCTGAGATCGTCAAATAATTATTTAGTGTTTCTAATTCTGTACATATAAAAAAAAGCAATTATTAATTATTGCCACCACATTTTTTTTTCCAAAACTTATTTAAATTTTCCATTTTTCAGGGTTATGATAATGGTTTTACATATATGACATCTTTTCATGTCTAAATAAACAACAATTTTTATTTAAATATCACAGTATTAATGTTAGAGTTTCACTGAGCCTATTTTAAATTGGACCAAAAAAAAAGAAAAAAGAAAAAAAAAACAAACCACAAACAAAAATAAAAATAAAACTTAAAAAAATCAACTACCAATATGCTTTATCTTTCTTTCTTTTCTTTTTTTAGTCTAGGCTACAGATTATTTAAATTCCCCAGGAAAACCCAAAAATAATTGGAATTTTTTAAAAAATTTTAAATTAAACAAGTAAAAATAAAAAGAATAAAAATACAATAATAATAATAATAATAATAATATTATAATAAATCCACTTTGATACGTAATAATTACAGCTTTAAAAACTAGTAA